>JAJOOS010017120.1:0-45996 GCA_029582725.1 Solanum chiquidenum
TTAAAAAATAAGCAAACCATGACATATAGACACAAATTATCCAAAAAATATATCAACATAAATATAAGTCAATAAAAGCGACCGTGCTAGAACCACGGGACTCGAGGGATGCCTAATACCTTCCCCTCGGTCAACAGAATTCCTTACTCGAACTTTGTTTTCGCAGACCAAAATTAAAGAGTCATTTCCTATTGATTAGGGATTCAAAAAGGTGACTTGGAACACCATAACTCAATTCCAAGTGGCGACTCTGAAAAACTATAAAATAATCCCTTAATCAATACCGTCACTTAAATTGGAAAAATCCTTTCCGCCGTGCGCGAAAAGGGGTGTGACAGTTTTGGTCTCCGGTGAAGTTCGCAAGAGTCAAATTAGGAGGTTAGCTAGATCAGAATTGGAGGTTTAAACGAACGTTGTCCTTTCCTCAAATTTTAGGGCTTTAAATTGTGGATTTTTCAATTGTTTCGATTTTGTGATTTTCTTTTTCAATGTAGTATGTCGATGCTCACTTCTAACGTTTATGTTGTTTTTTCATCCATTTGTTTAAGATCACAACCAAAGCAGTTCAAAATCGATGGTGCATTGCCGTCGATGAAGGATTTGAAGCCTTTGTGAAATGGACACAAGTGGTTCGAACCAGAGTAAGAGAAGGATCAAGATTCTCAAGCAGAAATTAGAAAAAAATTATTAATTTTTGGGGTAGAGGCTTTCTAAAACCTAAATTCTAGTGAACAGGTCTGCCTCTTTTACTTAATTTTTCTGATATGTGTTTTTCTTGGATAATATCACAGAGTTTTTGAAGGTATCGAGACGAGATTAGTTGACTCTCTACTTTTTTTTACCTTCTTAGCTAAATTGGGTGGTGTCCTACCAAAAGTAGGAGTATGTGAACTGATTCTTTGAACTAAATCTAATTACAAACATTACCATTGATGGAATCAGATTACCAAATCATTTCATATGATAATCTCGTTTCTAAATTAGAAGTTAGTGTCTCGTCTTTCTGCTTCAGCTTTTATTGCCAACACAAATAAATGTGCTTTTTAGGAATGTAAGTCAAGTCAATTTTATAGCAGCATAAGCTAAGTAATCATAGCTTGTATTACTTGTAGAAGTTTCATCAAGTAAGTCAATCACTATAAGTCTATAATGTATTCAACAAAAATGTTTAGTCTTGAAAATGAGAGTATGATGGACAAAAAAGTTGATTGATCCACAAAATTGATACAATGCAACGAGAATTAATAGTTGATGGACAAATTTTAAGGTAATCATAATTCCTTCTATTGCAAATATTGCGAAGCTCCAATTTCACGTATGGAGGATTACGTTCCCAAGGTAAGGATGCTATCAAATAGTTTTCTCATAAAGAAGATTTTGTTTGTACTAAGAACAAAACGAATTTTCTTGTTCAGGTGCACGACCTACGTTATGGAGGGTACTTTAAACACTGTAAGTCTTGAAAATTCGGAAATCTTATGATTTGCCTAAGCTTTTTTCTGAGTTGTGTGTATTATATCCATGAAAGATGTTGTTGTAGTAGACCAACCTATATTTCATCTACTTGAAGATGGAAATAACCTAACCACAACCAAAATTTACTGTCTCCAATGTAATTTGTTGATCGGGTGAAAACTTATAAGATACTAATAATATTAAAGAGCATTTCATTTTCATGATAACAGGTTGCTCTATTTTTATTAAAATACAAAATCTATTATTTCTTCAGATTGCAACCTCCCGACAGACAGACTATTTCAAAGAAGGGAG
Source organism: Solanum chiquidenum (assembly GCA_029582725.1). Lineage (NCBI taxonomy): Eukaryota > Viridiplantae > Streptophyta > Magnoliopsida > Solanales > Solanaceae > Solanum > Solanum chiquidenum. The sequence goes on from JAJOOS010017120.1 coordinate 1,771, forward strand.
ATTCTTTATGAAAATACAAGTTTATAATTTGAGGATGTGATGACGTTCAGGTAACAAAACTCTTTCTCTTGCAAGGATCTTAATTTATCATGATTGACAATGATTATTCTATGCCATCTTATCAATACGAAGAGTTATATTAGAAATCTTATCAGAACATGAAATGCTAAAACTATTACTATCTGAGCAACTTGGCTCATACGTAGAGAATATGGAACTGATGATACTATAGCATGCATTATTTTTACATATTACTATTTTGTGTAACTTTTTTCTACAGCAATGGAACAAAGACTTACTATCGATGTAAACACACCACTAATTACAGATTGAATGTGTGAAGTTCAAATGGTTGATAAATTTCTCCCTCGAGAAAGCATTTAAATGTAAGTTTGCTACTATTGTCGCCCCACAACTATTACACTAGCTAGCGTCTTTTTTATTTACCTAATACACCAGTGAAGTGAAGCCAGAATAATATTACGGTTAGCCATGTCTCTTATCTGTTCTTGATTCTGTCAATTTCTTGATGCAACCCATAATACATATTTATTTTTGATACCAAGTGTTTTTTGTATTTCCTCTTTTTGTTTGCTAAATTTCTTTAACTTAATATGATGCTTTTATGGTAGTTTTATCTTATTGTTATTTTAACTTTTTGACTTTACAAATATTATGAAGATTCTTTTGCTCATGTTTCATATACGTACTTTTATTGCACAAAATGTGAATATATGTTTATCTCTTTTTTGTCAGCATTGTAAGGGGTGATCTGAAGTTGAAACAACATCTGCCCTTCCAATTAAATTGGAATTGGCTTTCGCTTTGAGTTCCAGGTCCAAAGGGGGAAGTGTTCAATACTTTAAAATATGATTGGCTCCTATCGAATTGAATAGTTTTCTTTTTCTATATTATTAGGGATAAAGTGTTCGTTGATATGCATTCAGTTTCATGTAGCTCTTCCCTAGACTCTACAATTTTCAGGTTATATCCTCATCATGTATAGTTATATATTTCATGATATCCTAGCAACTCTGTTATTGGCGCTCTCAAAATCAATTTCATGTCACTTATTGCAGGTGGCGTCCATTCACCCAAGAGCCAAGAAGATCACCAGAGTCCAGATGGATCTTACCAATGTAGATCATGTGAATCCTCGTTGAATACTATTTCTTGAATATGTTGTGGTTAATTTTTTTAAAATAAATGTAAAAACATTACTCCTTGATAATTTAAGAATTACCATGTAATTCTGAAATGGTTATATTTTTTCATATATGAATTAATGAATGATTTGTTTCACTAATTCTTCGTACATGTTTGTATCATTACTATTGTAGAGGAAATAAACAAGCTTTAAGCGTTAAACATGTTCTGAAATAAAAATGAAATTATAAGAATATTAAAAATGAATGAAAATTGTTGCATTAATTACATTACAACGGTTTAAAAACTACCATTTAATGTTCAGAAATATAATTGCGGATGTGATGAACCGTCGCAATATAAAACAATAAACCGCCAGTTTATACGAATTATGATTACGACAGTTTGTTCAAAACCGCCACAATATCTTTGTGACAGACGTAATTCCGACGTTTTTACAAACCGCCAATAACGAACGTAGTGGCAGTTAAAACCGCCGCAATACCCTCATAAAAACCGTCGTAACTGCTCGATTTTTTGTAGTGCTCCAATATGGACTCTGGACACCGGGTGGGAAACAAAAAAAGAAGAGATGTATATATATAAATAAGGTATGAACTATCAAGTTTTGTTGGACATATTTGATGAAGAAGACAAGAGGGAAATACTTCAGGTTACTTTACACCGGCAATCCATCTCTTTTAATTCTTACATATATAAAATGAAGTTTGAGATTGATAACCTAGCTTTATTCTTAGATTTTATATTTTTGCATTACTTAAGCATCCTCATTTATAGTATCATCACAGAGTGTATTATAAACTCTATGATGATCATAAAATATCTAGCTTTCTCTAGCTCTTATTTTTTTCATGCTTGTTAATTAGTAGAGGTTTGTTACCTCATTAAAATTAGTAAGGTAATGTCTAGCCCCCCTTGCTTGTACTCTTCTCTTTTGAGATCCTTTTCACTTTATTAATAAAAATAGCCCTAGGCACACCATGCCTAGCAGAATTGCTTAAAAAAATAGCACACTATTAATTAAAAAAAATAATAATAAAAAAATTGTTATATAGTAAAATTAAACCTCACTAAATTAATATATGTGGGACCATGAAATATTATTATTTTGAAGAGGTATTATTTAATCGATAAATTAATACTTATTAATTTAAAGAGTGTTTTGTGAAAACGTCATTCATAAACTTGAGGTCATGATTAATGATCCCGATTACCGCAAAAAAATTGAAGTCAGTAACCTTTTGGATTTGATAAAATCTATGAACAATTATCACTCAATTCACCAAACTTCCATTGACAACCATTAGAGAAGCTAAGCTAAGAAGAGAAGAGAGAGAATTATTATTGAGAATGAGTGAAAACTAATACATTGTATTGGTACACTATTGCGTATATATACATCATTATCTAATAAGGACAACTAATTTCTACTAACAGAAATAACAAACTTCACTAACAATATCTATCATTGGTAATGACTAACTTGCCCCTTTTAGTTATTGCATCACGTTATGCCTATTTCATCACTCCCCCTCAAGCTGGCTAGTATGAAGATATTCAATATGTCAAGCTTGCCTACTAGGAACTTGTGTTGTGGTCGTGGCAAACTTTTAGTCAAAACATCTGCCAATTGATCTTTGGAACCTACATGCACTGTCTTGATCATCCCTTCTTTAATTTTATGTCTGATAAAGTGACAATCTATCTCAATATGTTTAGTACGTTCGTGAAAAATAAGATTTGCTGTAATTTGCAATGTATCTTTGCTATCACTGGTGTAATTACCCCATCATCTAATTCTTTCAACAAAGCAGTCAACCACGCTACTTCAAAAATATCATTTGCCATGCTCATGTATTCAACTTCTGCTGAACTTATGGAAACCACACTTTGTTTCTTTGATTTTCAAGAAACCAATGAACTCTCATGTTTGATCACAAGGCGTGAGACTGATCGTCTTGTGTTTGGGCTAGAAACCTAGTCTGAATCACAAAAAAACTATCAATGAATTAGAAACTTTAATACTCAATAATATTCCTAGAGCTGGCTCTCTTTTGATATACTTCATGACCCTAACTGCTACATCCCAATGGGATTATTTAGGTTGCTGTAAAAACTAAGGGTTTGTACTGCATAACCTATGTCAGGTCTTATAAGTGTCAAGTACAACATCTTTCCAATCAACCTTTGATATTTTGTCTTATCTTCTAACATGTCATCATATGTGTTTTGCACCAACTCATCAAGATCTTGTGTTGTTAGCTTTGTATTGGCCTCTAGTGGTGTCCATGTTGGTTTGACAACTCCAATCCCCAATTCTGAAATGATCTCTAGAGCATACTTCCTCTAGTTTACTAGTATACCTTTAGAGGATCTGTTAAACTCCATTCCAAGAAAAAACTTCAATATTCCTAAGTCTTTGATCTTGAAAGCTTCATGCAGAAATATTTTGGTTTCCTCAATAACAGATATACTGCTACCTGTTACCAACATATCATCCACATAGATAAAAATAATGACAATATCAGTGCCTTTCTTCTTTATGAACAATGAGTGATCCATACAACTTTGAACAAAGCCTGAATGGATCAATGTCTTAGATAATTTCAGATTCCATTGTCTACTGGCTTGTTTTAACCCATAGAGAGATTTAACAAGTCTACAAACAGTGCTAGACTCCCCCTGACTTGGTAATCCCTGAGGAAGCTGCATGTAAACCTCATCATCCAAATCTCCCTGAAGAAAAGCATTATAGACATCTAGCTAGTGAACATGCCAATTATGTTGAGTAGCCAGTGAAAAAACAATTCTGACAGTGGCAATCTTGACCACTGGAAAAATGTTTCATAGTAGTCCAGACCTTCTTGTTGATTATAGCCCTTAGCCACCAGCTTGGCTTTGAATCTCTCCACCTCACCAGAAGCTCTCAACTTAACCTTATAAACCCACCTACAACCAATAACTCTTTTGCCTGGAGGTAAGGGTACCAAGTCCCAAGTATGATTGAGCTTAAGAGCCTCCAACTTAGAATTCATAGCTTCAACCTACCTGTTGTCTTTAATAGCCTCATGATATGACCTAGGTTCCTGTATATGATATAGAGAGCTAAGAAACACCTGATGAGTAGGGGAAATAACTTCATAGGAGAGATAAGCACTGAGTGGGTAGGTAACATTAACAGCCTTCTTTGTGACATAATCAATATGCCAAATAGGTGCTTTAAACACTCTTTGGGAGACAGACATAAGTGTACATGTGATAGAGAAGTATGTAGGGAAATAGGAGGTCGTGTAGGCATTGGACTAGCAGGATCAACAATAGTAGCAGTAGGAGGATCATCTACAGGAGAAATGTCACTAGAAGAGAATGGTTCAGAAGACCAAGGAAATGGAACTATATGAGGGACATGCTCAGGAGAAGACGGGAAAGGAAAAACATGTTCCCTGAAAGTGACACCCCTATTGACAAAAAATCTCTTCTGTGCAATGTCAAATAAAATATATCCTTTAGTAGTAGTAGAGTAACCCATGAACACTGAAGGCACTGCTCTAGAAGCAAATTTATCCTTTCTAGGTAAAGCACTAGCATAACACAAACACCTAAAAGTCCTGAGATGAGTAAGTAAAACCTGTTTCCCAAAAAACAATTCATAAGGAGACTTACCACCAAGAACTGTTGATGGTAATCTATTAATAATATAAGCTGCAGTTAAATGCAATGCCCCCAGAATCTAATAGGAACATGTCTTTGAAATCTTAGAGATCTAGCTACTTCAAGTAAATGTCTATGCTTTCTTTCAGCCACACCTTCTGCTGAGGGGTATTGACACAAGTTTTTTTTATGTATAATACCAAGTCCCTGAAGAAAGTGTTGCATTTCAGAGTTCAGAAATTTACCATAATTATTTGTTCTAATAACTTGAACAGTAGCCTAGAATTGAGTGTGTATCATTTTGAGAAATTACCTCAATACTAATATGACATCACTCTTAAATTTGAGCAGAAAAATTCATGTAACATGAGAGAAATCACCAACTACAGTAAAAAAATATTTATTTCCATCAAAAGTTTCAGCATGATATGGTCCCAAACATCTAGGTGCAACAGTTCAAACACTTTAACAGAACTACTGGTAGAATAAGAAAATAAATATCTAGTGTGCTTAGCTAAAGGACACAGTTCACCACCAACTACAATTGATTTACAATCATCTAGTTTATAACCAAATAAATGTTTCATGGAAGCACTAGAAGGATGAGTAAGCCTTTTATGCCACAACAACATATTTTCTTTTTTCTTCTCTGCAATATGAGCATTGTGAACTTCTGCATTATTGTGTGGTGATGTGAACATTATGTATAGACCATCACTCTCCTTACCAATCCCCTTCAAGATCCCACTGGTAAGGTCCTGAAACAAGCAGAAACCAGGATAAAAGAAGATAAAATAATTGAGCTCTCTAGTTATCTTTGATACTGACAAACGATTGTACTTAAAATCAGGTATAAACAGAACATTTCCAAGGACTCTTATATCTCCCAAGTTGCACTTTCCTATGTGAGACACCATTGTCACTTCACCATTAGGCAAATGAACCTTTCTGTTATGAGTTGTTCTTACGTGTTTCACATCAGACATTATATCTAAACTAGTAGTCATATGATTTGTAGCTCTTGTGTCTATTATCCACTTCACCTGCTCTAGTGTGGATAAAGTTTTGAAGTTAATACCTGTCATATGGGCCATGTAATCTGATTGTTTATCCTTATCAAACATCATTTTGATCTTGTCATGTTGGTCCTCAGTTATGTATGGTGCTCTTTGAAAATCTCTTTTTCCAGTTAAGCATTCTCCTTTTCCAGTTGAGCATTCAGTCTTAAGACCTGCATACATATTTGGATTAATGTTTCAGTTTGAGCATTATAAGCAGTGGCCCCTCCTTGATACATATGTGCACCAATATCCTCAGCTTGAGCATTGTGTGCATAAGGGAACTCCTCCTCCTTCTTTCCTTTATATCCTGGTGGATAACCAACTAATCTGCAGTATACATTCTTAGTGTGACCCTTAAGTTTATAGTGATCACATTGAAAATTCCAATTCTTTGATGATTTGTGATAAGAGTTTTCTCATCATGGCTCCTAGTTCAATTCTTTCTCTTGAATTTGTAATTGACCTTTGACTCTCCCTTTCTATCAACATGGAGTAGGCCTTGTTGATATTAAGAGTTGGACTGGTCATCAATATTTGGCTTCTAGCTTGTTCATAATTCTCATTCAGACCTATAAGAAACTGCATCACCTTTAATCTCTGTATATGTAGCATAAAATCCTTGTATTTAGCACAATCACAAGGAGGTGGTGTCATGCTATCAAATTCTGCCAAGAAATGCCTCAATTTGAGAAATAGGTCGACACATTATCAGTTCCTTAAACCAAAGTTACCATATCCTTACGCAGTTGGTAGACTCGCGAAGTGTTCACCTTGTCAAACCTCTCTTTAAGATCTTCCCAAATCATCTTCGCATTCTCTGCATAGACGATTCCTGCATGTAGTTCCTTTGATACTGATCTCAGTATCCATCCAATTACAATAGCATCACATCTATCCCATTGGTGAGCTAAATCTGAAGTGAAATCCTTTTTCTTCCAGGTTCCATCTATAATCCCCAACTTATTTTTTCCAAGCAGTTGGATTCGCATTTTTCATGACCCGAGCCTACACCCCAGACATGACACGACTTACAAGACTCCAAAGAGCCTCATAGCATTCATAAAATAACATTCAAAGTCTTTTATAAACATGAGCGGAAGTCTATACTTTGTCTCAAACCATCTAGAACCATAAGACTAAAACTTTGGGATGCAGCCCATACAAAAGCTCTAAACATAATAATTAAAGGTAAATGACATAATGGTCAAGCCCTCGGATACTATGAGGACTCACCATAACTTCTCTTCTCGATCAACTATGAACCTATCCACGAGGATGGAGGCCGATATCACCAAATCCTACACTTTCTAGAAAAAAAATAGAAGAAATATGGGTTAGCACAAAAATGCACTAAGTATGATAGCCATGCAAAAATCATGCTAAAAAGGACATTTTAGTTGAAAACCATGTATTTAACAAGTTTGAGAATCATCATGTACTTTTAGTGTAAAACATGAGTTACAAGCATAATCATCATATAAATCATTATAACATAATAGAACCATCAACTTAGACAACCCTAAGTTATACTTGTGCAATATATGAATGGCATCCCATAATACCATTCATACTAAGTACCATTTTGAGGCCACGATAAACATACTTATCATTCTTCATTCTCATCTTTAGTCAATACTCATAGATAAAGAACATTCTCATTTAATAAGTCATGACAAGGAAATCAACTCATAGCAACAATCCAAGTTAAGCATTCATCATTACATTTAGCCTTTAAGTCAACATTCTCATTAGCATTATTATAAGCGCATTCATTTCATTAGACATTATGACATTCAAGAAACACACCATATCCACTCTCAAAGCCTACTCGTGCAATGCATCCCATACTACCACCTACACTTCATAGAACCTCTTGAGTAACCATAACACATAACTCACATGATGAAAATAATCCCTAACCGACATAGACCATGTGAGCAAATCATGGAATTCGGTGTCTCCCACACCGAAAAGGGTTGGTCTACTTGCCTAAGGTAGAACCGATAATTTAGCTTAGGTGGATCCACTAGCTAATAACCTATGCATGCACATAGTTATGGGATAAGGAAGGTGTTCATAGAAACCCGGCCTAACATGGGGAGAGCTTTCACCTTATAATATCCACTCGGTGCTAAGCTTTAAATTCCCATAGAGTAGTTCATTCTCTTTTAACATTATTGTACTTGAGAGGGCTACCATTCGGTCTACCGATCCAAGGTACATTATTACACACATGAAAGGGCTATCATTCGGTCTACCGATTCAAGGTACATTATTAAACACATGAAAGGGCTGCTATTCGGTTTACCGATTCAAGGTACATTATTAGGATAACTCATTGAATCCTCAAGAAAGGGCTACCATTTGGTCTACATATTCAAGGTTCATCATTATAGTAGTTCATGTACTCATCATGAAAGGGCTACCATTTGGTCTACCGATTCAAGACAAAGCCTTAGAATACTTCATTAATCATTTATGAAAGGGCTACCATTTGGTCTACCGATTCAAGGTTCATTAAGTCAAGATACTTTTAGTTACACAAGAAGAGTATGCCCTAAGCCTACCAATTCAAGATATACCAATCAAGACCATTTTCAATTACACAAGAAGATGATGCCCTAAGACTACCAATTCAAGGTGTATCACTACATTAAGAAACCTTTCACAACATGTCATCATCATTCACAAGTGTATAATTGAGAATAACCTTTCAACAATATCACAATTGCATTATAGTCATAATCACATTACTTTAATTGATATCACAAAATATGTACATAAACATCATGATTATATATCAATCTTCATAATTTCCCCTTCAAGGACCATGAAACATAATTCACCAACACACCTAGAATTACTACAATTAGTCATTGATAATGACATAATTCAAGTAATTAAACTACCACAAGAACAATTGCATAGTATTCATCTTACTATAATTTACCCACATCACATAGTCATAAATTAGGGTTATGGGGAATTCATGGATTCATGGGAGATTTTATCTTAAAACCACCATAAAACAGCAATTCAATCTTAATATATGATAATTAAACCATTGAAAATATTTTGAGAAAGAATCCATGACTTAGAATGAAAACCCTAGGTTTTGGAGAATTTGCTTCTTTGAAGTTGAAAGTTTGAGGGCTTCATGGATGAAAGCATTCAATGAAACAAGACTACCATACCTTAGATGAAGAAATCCAACCAAAATCGTGTGAGAAGTCCTCCTACTTCAAGCCCTAACTTGATCTTCTTCTTCTTCTTCAATGGAGTTTTGGGAGAAGACTTTAGGAGTAAAGGTGGTTATAATTTGGGTAGTTGAGATTTATGAAGTGTAAGGGTAAATTAATGACATATAAAGTCTTATAGGTCTATTAAATCAATATAAAACGACCCTACATTAAACTAACTTAATTAGGAATTTACCTAAAGACCCTTGCCTTGGCCGAGTTTGGACAGATTTGTAGGTGTGATCCACGACCTAGGACCTACGGTCCATGGATGGACCTACTGGCCGTCCTACAGGTTCGTAGGTCCATGGCCTGCAACCTGATTTTTGGGGATTGACCCAAGACCCCCACCTACGGGGCGTGGGTCCACCTACAGGCCATATGTGCCATCCGTAGGTGGCCCTTTTTGGGCAGCCTTGACAGATTTTGGGGGAGCTTTGGGGTTAGACTTTAGGGTTATCCTTGACCTGCTCCAAATCGAATAATTTTCAGATCCTGTTATTTGAATGGAAACAATTGGACCTCCAGTTGTATTCGAAGGATGAATGAAGAGTGCATGTGTGTGGTCAATTTTCGTGGCTTCCATTACTACTCCGATTCATCAATCACACTTATCTTTCGATTACAATACTCCTATGTCTAAAACAATCGATTCAAACTCACAATAGTTGTTATAAGCTCTGATACCATGATAAAATCTATGAACAATTATCACTCAATTCACCAAACTTTCATTGACAGTCATTAGAGAAGCTAAGCTAAGAAGAGATAGAATTTTTATTGAGAATGAGTGAAAACTGACACATTGTATTGGTACACTATTGCGTATATATACATCATCATCTAATAAGGAAAACTAACTTCTACTAACAGAAATAACAAACTTCACTAACAATATCTATCATTGGTAATGACTAACTTGCCCCTTTTACTCATTGCATCACGTTATGCCTATTTCATCAGGATTATCCAGATGAAAGTGATATATGTTCAAAGGTCCATTACTTAGAACAAATTGTAGATACTATCGAAAGAAACAATATTGATGATGAAGTTGAAGATGATACAATACATATGCAACCAGTTACGCGTAAGGAAACACTTATCACATTTAGAACTTTTCACTATTTTATGGTGTAGTTCGAAAAGACAACACCAAAACTTTTTGTTGGGACCATATATTTATATAGGAATCTTCTGAAAATATATTATCTTATTATCTTATCGAAATTGGTGATTTTTTTCATTGGCTCAAGTCGGAACCGAAAGAAAATATTGTCTTAGAAAAATTATTAATTAACGAGTATTAATTTAATGAGGTTTAACTGTATTATGACTTTACTTCTGAATATTGAATTATTAAGCTTAAGGTTCATTTTCTTAATATATATATAGAGAGAGAGAGATCAAGAAATAAAGAACAAATATTTTTTTTTAAAAAGTCAAGGAATAAACTGTAGAGAAGTAATAATTTTTTACAAATTATCCAAGATGTACACTTTTGGCCCAAAATATTCACAAATATGGAGAATCTTAGTAGCCCAGTTGAATGACTACCTAAACTCTCACCTTGTTGGTGGGAATTTGATTCACAACATTGTAATCTCCTTCTCATTTTCTTTTTTTCTATGCCTAATAAAAAAAACACTGGCATGATATTCTTATGTGGATTTCATAAATGTGCATGTTGTTTTAGTAGAAAGCAATTTAAAAATGACTTACAAACGAATGTAAAAAATGTAACTAGCTAATAAAAAGAGAATGTTAGTATAAATTACATTTATCATAAGTGATATATAAAAATCATTTGTCTGGACAAGTTATATATCGTATTCAACTAAAAGAGATTAATTATATATCAGTGTCTACAAAAAGTAAATTATAAACCAAAAGATTGGTAATTGAGAATTATCTCCATAAGTATTTATTTAGGTCAATTTTATTCTAGAATCAACAATGTGATTCATAATATAAAAATAATTATATATTTTGTTCAATAAAAAAATCATATAATTTCACAATTCAGAGTTGAAAAAGCAAAAACCTTCAAATCAACTGACACGTCCGTATGATGCTAAGACTTAAAGATTTCAATTTGAATTCCCATATCCATCTTAAAAATATCTCAAAGCTCAATTAATTATTTTCAGTGTCTTAATATATATATAATTTTAAAAGTATTTTTTAATTATTGTCTTAATTTTTACGTCTCACTCGAAAAAAAATTGATGATTCAATTTTCACCCTTCATTTAGAATCGAGTTATGACAACTGAGGTGAGTATTAATAACTTTAAAGGGAGTTATTTTTTCTCTCTCACTTATAGACTTGACTTTTGTATGCCTAGTTTGATGATTTTAATTCCATATCTGATTGATAATGAATTTGATAATTGAGGTGTACGTTATAAATACGCATTGCCTACTTTTTTGTATTTGTTGCAGTTTTAGGGTTAGCTTCCGCCATTTTGAGAAAGACAAAACTTTACAATAACTCATTCCCAAAGGAAAAGACATTCAAATTTAAAAGCACTCGAACTAGGAAACCAACTAATTGTACTAACAACTTGAAGTCGAGCCTAAAATGTTTGCACTTGATCCCCTACTGGAACAACACTAAGACGATTTATTTTTATTTTTTGAATTGTTTAAATTCAAAATTAAGTCTTGAAAATGTCAATTAGAGTATTATTCTTTTATTTATATACTAATTTATATTATTTTTAAATTACAAAATAGGTCTAGATCATCAATATTATAATGATTATTACTTTAAACGAAGTTTAAATTTAAGACAATGCATTTTTCAAAATTTATTTATTCAATAATCTAATTAATTTGAAATGTCTAAGAAGACATCTCTAAAAATTGAAAATGATCTTACAAAGTCAATATTAGTAAATTAGACAAAATAAAAAATAATTGCAAATTTATGGAGCATCTACTACTTTAAATTATAATAATAGTATCATTTATATTCTTAGAGAGTAATAAAATTTTAATTTCGTATATTCAGCAAGGGTATTCTGGTCTTTACGAGCGGTGGCGTTGATTCTGCTGCTGGTGAATACGGTGCTTCTCACATTGGAACGCCATTAACATTCGTCAGATTTGTTGAGCTCTCTTGTTTATCTCTTTCTCATGTATGTATCTCCTTCATCTTTATACTCGGTGCTTGCTCTGCTTTTCGGTGTGATTTCGACTTGTGCTTCTTCGTTTAATCGAATTTATTTGTTTTCTGTGCTTCGGATTTATATATATATATGCGTTCGTATTTGAGTTTCATTCATTCATGATATATCCTTGCGTTTTTTGAACTGAATTTGAATTTGGGGCTTTTTGCTTCTTTCGGAGATTTTTAATTGTTGTTTTGGGCCTAAAGCCACTGCTTGCTTTAGGGTTGAGCCGCCCTTGCAACCATGAAGAGCCGGTCTCACCGGCTTCCCGTTGCAAACCCACAGGATGACTGGATTGATGGTTCATGGACAGTGGATTGTGTGTGTGGTGTCAATTTTGATGATGGAGAGGAGATGGTGAATTGCGACGAGTGCAGTGTGTGGGTACATACACGTTGTGTGCGGTATGTCAAGAGTGAGAAGTTATTTGCATGTGATAAGTGTAAGAATAAAGCCACCACGAATAATAGCGAAGAAACTGAGGTTGCTCAGCTGCTTGTTGAGTTGCCCACGAAGACTTTGACCATGAATTCTCCATATCCTAATACTCTCCCTATCCGTAGCTCCTTTAGACTTTGGACTGATTTGCCAATGGAAGAAAGGGTTCACATGCAAGGTGTCCCCGGTGGTGATCCAGCTTTGTTTTCTGGGTTATCATCTGTATTTGGTCGTGAATTGTGGAAATGCAGGGGTTATGTTCCCAAAATCTTCAATTTTAAATATAGCGAATTTCCTTGTTGGGATAATGAAACAAGGGACGCCCATGATCATACCAGTGACAAAGGCAATGAGATGATTACTGGTAATGGTGCTGGTGCTTTATTCTCACTGTCAAAGGAAAACTGCTTGTTTGCACCAGTGGTTAACCCTGCTTCCGAGAAGCATGTTCTTGAGTCCAACAATGCTATGGATTCAGATGCTACTACTCGCTCAACCAATGATATGAAGGACACAGGTTTATTGGGTCCTAGCATGATACGAGGCAACAAGAGTACCAAAGAAGACTCTGGGATGTCCAAGGATCAAAGTGGTAAGAAGAAGTCTAAGATCCTTGAAAAGGAAGGCTATCTTAAGAAAGATGCACATGCTTCTAGACCAGGTGATTAAGCTACTACCCTTTTGTTAAAAAAAAAGGTCTTCTTTTTGGTACTTTAGTATTTATTTTATGTGAATAACTATTTTTTGCATGTCTAATGCTTTCTTGACTTTCAAATTTGATTTGTGTTACTGATGCTTTATCTACTATTTGAATTTTTACTAGTACTACCATGATTGTTGATAATGGTACTAATATTCCTTTTCAAGTTATGAGGGAATTTACTCAAAGCAATTGCAATTTTTTTTTAAAGACAGAGGCCCCATGTCTGTCAAGACAGATATTCAGAGAACAAAATTTGGAAATTCAGGGGAAGTTTTGGATGCTGTTGACATTTTGGAAGTACCTCGTGTACTGGACCATGACACTACAAGCTATTCTGACATTCCAACTTCAAATGAGCGCTTTTCAAAAGCTGCATCTTATGATGTATCTAAACTCTCCTCAACAAGTGAAGCACATCCCCGAGAAGACAAGATTAGAAACCACATTTCTGCTAGGGTTGAAGGCTCTCCTATGGAGAATGATGGAGCAGCAACAAATTTAGAGTGGAGTGATTCTGCTAGTTTACCTATGACAGAAGAGGTATGTGATCGGTTTTCATGCTACAGTTTCCTGTGACTATGTGGTGAATTCTCTTTGTTTCATTTCTCACACATTGCCAAATTTATGACCAATTATGTCCAGTTCTGCATTTATCAAGTGGTAAGAGTAACTTTATGTACTATTAAGTATTATCCTCTTTGTACTTCAACTTTGTAAAACTGTAAGGGCTGGAAGACCAAAACTTTGTAGGAGGGTCGAAGATCGTCTATTCCAGTGTTATTTCCTCTTTCCCTTCCCTTTGTTAGAGAGGTAAAATGGATGGGCATATTAGGAATAGAAGCCGGGCGCTTTGCCCTCGACGGATTTACAAATATTCCTATTAGAAAATGAAGAGGAGATGAAATCTCTCTTGTTATGGTATTAGCCAATATCACCAAAGTTTCCGACGTTCAAAGCTAGTGAATCTTCTCTGGTGCTCTATATATTCTAGCTACTGTTATTTTTGCATCAGTTCCTTCTGCTTGGGAAAAAATTCACACTTCGTGAGGAAGTGCCTTGAGGGTAACCATGCAATTTAGGAATCCAGATTGCCATAACTCATCTCCTTCCCTATTTTGAGATGTGATCGGAGTTGAACCTTACAGTTACATATTTCATGTTTTGTTGGTGTAAGGTTAACCATATCTATCTAAAATGCGAGAACATTTATGCACATGTTGAAACATGTTTGAACTGGAGCTTGTGGCATTTGCTAAGTGACTGGAAATATTTAAATCTAGCCATTATGGTGAAGCACATGGATCGACTATTCTAGTAGCGCTACTGGTTGGGATTTGATTAAGAAAGAGAAGGTATATTTTATTGGCTTTCATCTGAGCCTGAATGGGAGTGGGATAAAGATGGATTGTTTTTCTTTTATTCTCTATTGTTGCTAGTTAAAAAAGCCGTGCTTTGCGCGGTGAAACATCTACTCTAGGTAAAAGATAATAATATTAAAATACAAAAATCAATTATATATTATAAGTCATACAGTTTTTATATTGCAATTCCAAGCAAATAAATAAATATATAAACCAAAATTATATATCAAATGTCTTAGGAAAAAATAAATAGCAGACAAATTTATATAAATAAAGCATGACCTCCCTTTTTGTAGTTTTATAAGGCTATATATTCTAATCAACGTTTTTCAACTTGATAACAAGTTATATATCACAAACTTGCCTTCCTATCCTAGTTAAATGTTGTTCATAAACACAATATTCATTATTGTAAAATTAAGGGTCAAAAACACACTTATAGTTGAGGAAAAGGGAAAAATTGATAGTTGCATTGTATTTTGATAAATAGTTAGTGATAGTTTAGGTAGGAAACTCATACACTTGGTAGTTTAGGTATGAAATTCGAATATCAGGGATACTTGTGCCTTGAGGTGTATTTTTGACCATTAACTCTATTGTGAAATATAATGTTTATTAGTATAATAGTAAGTAAAACTATTATTGATTATAATTAGAGACTTCTAGTGTTGTGATTTTGATCTTGTTCACAAGTATCTAGTAATTTACCAACCTTATTTCCTTTTTGAAACTGCTTTTCAAACACGACTCCTCATTTATTCCCCTATCTTATTTTTAAAATTTTCAAAAGACTTTTCTTTTGTAACTTGTGATACTTTTTATATTCCAAGCTAATGACATTCTACACTGAAGATCATCCAATCCAAGATTTCTACATTCAGCCTGCAATAATGTCCAGAGCTTTCCGGGGAAAATCACCCATGTATACTTTCCATGGTGGCATGACCATTAAAGCCTAAAGTAATGATATACAAATAAACATAAATTAACAATAGATACCAGGTGAATAAATGAACATCATAAATTTCTAATTAGCTCCCATCGGGATTGGTTTATGAGATATGAGAAAAATGTGGAATAATGGAGTAAGAAAGATCTCTCATTCACAGCAAATTCCATTATAAACCCCCAACTTATGTACAATATTTTGCAGCTTTACTACAGCATCACGGCCACAAGACTCATCTATAATTAATTAATATATTACTCAAATTTTTATCCTTTAAATTAGCTAATATTTCCAGAGAATCTATTGTTTCTCACTTTCTCTCAATCCTCTATCATTCCCTTTTTCCCTCTTTCATTCTGTTACTTCCTCTGTGATTTTCTCTCTCACTTTGCTTAAGATCATTCCAAAGATCAGAAACTTTATTCCCTTTTGTGCTTACAAATGTTATGTAATTTTCTTCTCATAATTCTCTGAAAATTTTCCAAAAACGTTTTTGTTTGTTTCAATATATTCCATCATTCATAGTATGAATTGAAAAAAAGAAAAGAAGTAAATCCCCGAAATAAATAAATAAGTAAAGTATTTCAAATAAAATTTATTTTTACTCATAAAATTTGATTTTCTAGTAAATTTTTTATGTCCAAGTACAGTTTCAACTTTATATGTTTACAAATCCCAATGCATGATGAGCAACAAATACCATCATAAACGCACAATATCACTTTATTGTCCCATAACTAGAAATCTGTAATCTCCACAAAGATGCATAAAATACCAACTAAGCAAATCTCAAAAGCAAGGAAAAGGATATTTACCTTGCCGAGTACCTATGGCGAGGAGAGGAAGAAGAGGAGATTCGCCTGCCAGGAGGAGGGAGAGAATGGAGCCCTACCCAAGAGGATTATTAAAAGCGGCGGCTGTTTTATCAGGGGAAAGAGTTGACTGTTGAACACCCAATTTTCTGTAATGGAACATTTTCTTGAATTCTTTTAAAATGGAAAAAAGGCATAGAATGACTCCCCAAAAATGTTAGTTATATAGGGATGACTCAACACCTCGATTTGAGAGCGAAGAGGAAGTTATGAGTCAAGCAAGTTAACAGTAACTAAAAATATGTAGCCATATGTTTTCAAAAATATAACTCCCCCACCTCAATTAATATTCTTATTGCAACATCTAACTATGGTGCCACACCTTGAGAAATGGGATAAATCATTCACCTCATCAATAGGTTGACTTTTGCGGCTACAATGCAGGAAGAAGTTTCTCTTGATCAGAGTCCAAGATGATTGATGGGAAACTGTAACGCAGACATGAAAGGAATTAAATTGCATAAGAAGAAATAAACTGTAAACCCAATAAAGAAGAGATGATACATTGAGGTCTATGTGTCGTCTGTGTGTGTGATGAAGGCAGAGAGACATACAACATGTTCCTTTCGCACTTGCGCCCAGAAAAGTCAAAAACTGCAACAAATGAAAACCCTAAGCAGCTAGTGATTTTCCAATCCATCAAATCACTCAATTCAAAGTTACAATGCAAATGCTGATACATAGAAAAATAAAGCACCCATCGTTGACACCCAAAAACATAATTTTAACATGAAGGAGAAAAAGTTCAACTTAAAATCAGAGATCATACATTGGAGAAGATGTCTGATCCGCGAAAAATAAATCAATAGAGAAAGAGGTTGAATATCCATATTTTTTGGTTTTTCCTGGGTTGGTGTAAAAACTGCAAATCTAAATGGCGACAGAAATACCCAAAATACTAATAAAACAAATCCCAAAAGCAAGAATGAGAATATTTACCTTGGCGAGTACCTATGTCGAGGGGAGGAAGAAGAGGAGATTGGTGTGGGTGAAGGAGGAAGAGGATTAGCCCTAATTAAGAGATTAAAAGAAACGGCGTTTGTTTTTATCAAGAAAAGAGGTGATTGTTTGAATCTAAGCTGCTCGGACTCGGGTGTGGGTGTCCGATACGGGTGCGGATTTAAAGGTCAGATCCTTCATGATCTGATTTTTAAGATTTGGGGATATGGATCCATGTATGAATACGGGCGTGGGTATTCACCTTTAAATAATTAAAATATATAAAAATAGAGTTATAAAACCTAAATTATGAGATATTATGTGGAGAATTTGAGGAGAATCCTGGAAGGAGATCAAAGGAGTGACATAGAAATTTTATATAAAATGTATTCCATTTCCTTCAATTTCACCTTAGCTTTTGTATTGATTACAAAATTCATTAAAATTGGCCAGATTTTCCCCACCGATTTTTGTCAAAGTACCCAAAATCTGTTGACCAAATCGGACACAGATCCCACACCCTCACCCACACCCATGTCGTGTCGACACGGGTGCGACACCAAAAGTGAAGCGTCCGAGTAACTTAGGGTTGAATATACCCGATTATCTTTAATGGAACAATTTTTTGAATTATTTTAAAAAGGGAAAAAGGCTTAAAAAGTGAAAAAAAGATAAATAAGAATGCTTGTCATATAGGATGTCACGTCAACTGGCTGATGATTCTCTTATATATTTGCATATTAAGCACGGCTATCTCTCTTTTCTTGCCCCATATATAATATAAAGGTAGCAGCTGAAGACATTTTAAAAACCTCAGCATAGGGTCTTTTCCCTCTTGCATGCTTGATTGTCCATAGCACTTCACCTTGTCAGTTCACTGCTTATGCCTTGCCACTGGGCAGCCATTACACAGCGAAAGAAGAGATGAGACATGCTTTCATTTTCTACATTACGCAAAGAATGTGTATTATTTGTTCTTGCCTTTTCTTTTCTAGTTAAGGAAGTTTGTAAAATAATGTTGATTGTGAAATTAGGTTGTTACTAATGTTACCAACAATAAGGAAGAGGTTGCGGTTTTAAGTCTTGGAACTGAATCACAAATGGCGGAGCCCATGGTAGAAAATGTTGCATGTCTTGTCCCTAGCATTAAAAGGCAGCCAAATGTTGAAAGTTCAACTGATAACAAGGTTATTTGCTCTTCAAAACTTGAGGTTAAATTGGAAGCCGAAGTCCATGCTGATCCTGCAGCCCTTGAAAATCAACGTTTACTTCTAAGCGAGGGTAAGTTGGATATAACAAAACCATTGGCAAAACCTGCAGGGACATCTTCAGGATGCTTGTCTGAAAAAACTGGAGTAAATATTACCACTATAGTCAATTCGGAAAATAGTGACTGTAAATTAGAGGAAGGCAGTAGAAAGGCAATGATTGGTGGTAATAATACAACTAATACTGATGAATCACCCAGTGCACTCTGTCAATCTAATCAAGAACCTAAGATCTCTGAAGTTACAGTAGGAGCAAGAAAGAGTTCAGGACACAAACAAAGTTCAAAACCTGCTGAAGAGGCACCTAGATCAAGCTTAGCAGTTGCGACTTCGTTATCAGCTCCAAATCACCGTAAAGTAGTTCTATCCATGGTAAAATCATCTTCAGGTACAACAAAGTCTTCTGCTCCTGAGAGTCGAATATTCTCGAAAGCTCATAATCATGATTCTAATGGTAAACCGAGGGGAATGTCTGGGAGCAATCTGAGTAATAAAAGAGAGAGTTCGTCAATGGATGCTGGTAGGGATGAAGAGAGGCGTGAAAGACCAAAGAAAATGTTGAAAGAGCTCCCAAAGTCATCAGTTGGTTCAGCATCGAAGACATTGCAGTCGACCAAGCTCTCTCATGCTCCAGTGAAGAAAACATTATCAGAAGCAAAGGATTCAGTCCCCAATTCTTTTGCTAAAACATCAACTGTGCGTAGTAACCCTGCTAGTGCACGCTCTGCAGAGTCTTCTAGCTCACTGCAAAGTGAGAGTGTGACACACATTCAGAATAAAGCTGCAGGTACACATTTGACACAAAAATGCGAGAAGACAAACCAGCCAAGTTGCCAGCCATCTTCTAAAGTGAATACACACCTGATGCATCCTCCGTCTTCATCATCTCCTGCAGCACTAAGTGATGAAGAGGTAGAAGTTGAATTAATGAATGTTTAAAGTTCAATATTTCCCTCTTAGCTTACGCTTGCCATTTTTATGTAGCTTGCTCTACTGCTTCATCAAGAACTTAACAGTTCTCCTAGAGTTCCTCGAGTGCCACGGATGCGTCATGCTGGTAGCTTACCTCAGTTAACCTCTCCAACATCTACAAGTATGCTAATGAAGCGAACATCTAGCGGAGGAGGAAAAGATCATGGTTTGGTAAGCTTTATTATATTTTTACATAATAGGCGATTATATGCCTATTTTGACTTTATTCTGACGTGTTTATATTTTGCCATAGACATCTAGGAGAAAGTCAAAGGACATAGGCAAAGATGGTGCAAACTGTTCTCAGGAGGTGGTTCAGGAAACTAAGAAATCTGAAAGATCAACTTCCCTTGGTTGTAGAAGAGAAGAAGATTCTATTATTAAGAGAGAAGGAGACGCTGGATCAGCAAAAAGTGTGCAGTCTCTGAAGAAGAGTCACACACTTGTGTCCAATACTACTGCAAGTAGTAGTTTATGTTCCCCAAATGAGGTAAATGAGCAGAACCTTTCCTCAATGCACAATTCACCAAGTGCAGCTGCTGCTGCTGATGCAAAAGTGGTTGACTATCCTTCACATCAGACATTACCAGGTTTTTGCCTTAACAAGAGTTATATGTTAGATGTTCTATAAAAACGAATATTCCTTTTATTTTGGATCTTCTTAATGTTACGTTGCTACCTTTTTTCTGCATTTGTAGGCTTGATTGCTGAGATTATGAGCAAAGGTCTAAGAATGACTTATGAAGAGCTCTGCAATGCAGTTCTTCCGGTACAGATGCTTTAATGAGATAAGATGTGTTCTCTTTCTGGTGTTAAAAATAATAATTAATTTGTCTGTTATCTTCCTGATTCTTCTGTAGCACTGGCCGAACTTGAGGAAGCACAATGGAGAACGTTATGCATATGCAAGTCACTCTCAGGCTGTCCTTGATTGCTTGCGGAACCGAAGTGAATGGTCTCGCCTGGTTGATCGGGGTCCCAAGGTTATCTTTAAGAATTAGGCACTGCTTGGAGTCTGAAAAGTGTCTAACGATTCTAAATTACTTTCTTTTGCTTTTTAAGCATTTATTTAAGCTTCATATTCAGTAAGCTAAAGCCTAATCGAGGGTGAGGAAGGTGCTATCTGAATTCTTTGTACCCATTCAGCTCTTCAAGATGCATAACGATAGTTCATTTTATGCTAGATGCCAGTGTAAACCACCCTCCTTTTTATCCGGGCTTGGGATCAGCTAAATTGCATAAGATCATGTGAAATTGAGGGCTGCATTTACATTTCCTATAACATAATTATATGTTACAAATAACATTTGAGACCAATTATGATCCGTCTTTGTATTAAGCCTCTTTATATGTTCTGCGACCATAGATAATAGCTCCCAATATTACTTATTAAAAGAAGGGTTTCTACTGGTATGCAGCCCAAGTGGGGAACTGGGAATGTCTGGTTCCCTGAGTCTGTGAAGGAAATAGGCAACTGTCCAAGTTTCCTTTTTATCTTTGACAAATTCTTGCAGTAAATCTGGATAGCTATTGCAATTAAAGAAACTTGTTGCATCAATGGTTAAGCTGATAATTTTTTTTATTACTGTGGCCATATTTAACTTTGAGGGAGGCAAGGTTCAATGTTAGGCAGTGTTTCTTGTTCTAGAGTGAGGTCATTGCGAAGGATACTTCAAAAAATTATGTGAAAATAGCTAGTTTGGAAGGGCTCCGACTGATTTATGGTTCACCTCGATTTCTTTCCAAAATAGTGAAGATTGAAGTTTGTTGTCTTAGCAAGCAGATCTCCTTGTAACCCTGCCTGGCTACCCAAATAAGGAAGAAAAACCATCCATGAAGCTTACATTACAGCAGAAAAGGAACTATGTTGATTAATGCTCGTTAATGAGTGATGTGTATATTCAATTCACCATTTGGATTCATATTAGGCTTATATCCTTTTAATTTATTTTTCTTTATCAGACAAGTACAAATAGGAAGAGACGCAAGCTTGATGTTGATTCCCAATTTACTGAATCGGAGGATAATGAAGATTGCATGGATAGAGCTGCAAAAGATGTCAGGAACAAGACTTTTGAATCAAAACAGGAAGAGTTTCCCAAAGGCAAGAGGAAGGCAAGAAAGCGCAGGCGATTGGCTCTTCAAGGAAGAGGCATAAAGGATGTGAGGAGGCGGCATAGGGCTGAGGTTTTCAGTGATGAGGAGATTGGCTCATCCTCTGAATCTGGCAGAGACAGCATGTTCAGCGAAGATGAGGTACAAGGTGGTGAAACTTCTCCTGCTGGAAATGAGGCCTCTGCTAGCTCTGATGAGAGAGCTACGATGTCATAATTTGTGTTAGGTGTTTTTTTGTTGGTTGGGGTGTTTAATACTTGACATCTATCATCAGAAAACTGATTCAAAGATCTTGTTCAGTGGTGCCTCTGCAGATTCTTGCATACATGAGGTTATGGCACTAGAGTAAAGTCATTGTTTATAGGATGTGCCATTGACTGGTAGCTTTGGCCATGCCATGTGCCGATCCTATTGGCATGTTTGTATATATGTGTCCTTGCATATCAACTGCTTGTTGATACTGTATGACTTTGTTAACGGGATTCATGACTGAATTGTAGATGAAAGTACTGTTTGGAATCTGTAAGCTGCTGTAACTAGTTTAGATGCTCAACTGCAGATCCCCTATGTTGGTTGGACTTTTGGTTTCATGGTATTGAGCCTGGTTGGTACATTTGTAAGTCCCCCTCTGGAAGTAGTATCTAGAGCACAGAAGTTTACAGCATAACATCAAAGACTGTTTTCAGTCGGCCTGTTTCTTTGAATTATAACTTGACTAGGGAAGTGGATTGTTCAAAGTAAAATTCTGAATGATTTTGTGTTCCAAGTGCACATTTGTGGTATGCTTTTATAAAGATGCTTTGAGTGCTTTCTTCATCAGTATTTGGGTTTAGGAAGAGTGAACAGCTTACGCAAAGTGCTCTCTATTTGATACTATTCGGTTGTCATTTCGATATGAGTAGGTTCTTGTAACTTTAGTTTTTGGTGTTCTCGAATAACCTTACATGCACAAATACATTATTCAACGTTTTTAACCTCCCAAAGTAATTACTACATGCACAAACACATCTGTTAGCAGAAGCTGAATTTTAACCATCATCATTCAATTGATTTTTTTTTAAAAATAAATACTGACATCAAGAGGCTGAATAATTACCATTGGGGTGTTTGTGGTTCGGTTATTGGTTAAAATTAAAATCAAATCAATCTAATTGTTTTTTTAAGTTTCTAAAACCAAACCAAACCAAACGGAAAAATTAACCGTCGGTTTGGTTCAGTTTTTTCAGTTTGAAAGTAATAAATTTTTTGAGGACATACGTATCTCGATACACACAAACACTTAGTACATCAACAATTCATAGGAAAACTATTGTCGATTCAATTAAATAATTAAGCAATACTATTATTATTAGTACACGAACAAAGTGATTCAAGTAAGAGAAAGTGTGACCATCTAAGTGAGGTATGACAAGTAAAGACTAAAGTAATGAATTTGATGGACTTGAACTTATGATTGTAATAGTTAGGCTGAAATTTAAGTATTCGACTTGAAAAGAAGTGTAAAGTTAGACTTATGTTAATTAAAATTTAACAAAATATTTTATTTATGAATAATATATTATAATTAATTATAATATTTATATCTTTGGTTTGATTATTTTTGCAGTTGTTTTTTAGTAAAATCAAAATCAAACCAAATATATCGGTTTTCAAAATTTAAAATGAAACCAAATCAAATCAAATATTCATTTTTTAATCGATTTGATTTGAATTACGATTCGATATAATTTTTTAATCATAACAATGAACAAACCTAATTACCACAATTTTGTAAACTATTATGGGATTTGCAATTTAGAATACCTTTTAGACCCTTTTCTTTCTAATATAAATAAAAATACCTACAATAAAATTAACCAAAAGAAAGAGAGAATACAAAACTCAAAAACATAAATAAAAAATATTTTATATTCAACCAGAAAGTAGAGGGTCTCGTGATTGGGCATTCATATATAAAAGGTTGGTGGATGAAAATTGAAAACTCAAAACTCAAAAGAGAGAGAGAGAGAGAGAGAGAGACGCTTCGTGTATTTGTGCAGATCAAAACTGGAATCGGGGAATTTGGGTTTCTCCTGTAATCTAGGGTTCATAACTTCCCCTTTTCTCTATCGCTTTCGGATCTACTAGGGTTCGTCTATTCCTTTTCTCATACCCCTGTTTCGTTTCTTTTGTAAATTCAATTTTGAACTGGAATCTCTCTTCTTATTGTTTATTATCATTACTAGTATTGCGTGGATCATGACGATTCCGGATTCGACCTACATGATGGAAAACGGATCTATTGAATTGCCGTGCACCCCTGAAGAAGAGGCAAGGATCATTGAAGAGCTTATCAGCAAAGCTGAGTCCAATTTGAAACAAGGGAATCTCTATTATGTTATTTCTAACAGGTCCTGCTTTTTATTTTGATGTTCTATTCCAACAAGTATTGCACCGCCCGCTCCACTTTGTGTTTCTTTCTTTCTTGTTTTTATTTTGATTACCTACAAATTCCCATAGTCGCTGTTCTCTTACCATTAGACCAATGCCTTGGGACAGATTTCTCTTGCTGCTCACTCACATCTATCAGCTAAATAATTAGGGCTTCTGCCACCATGCTATGTTTGTAGTAAATGAGTTAATGTGCTAGTTTTCAATAACTATCTCAACAAGATATTTCTTTTTATCAGGTAAAATATTTCATTAATAATAACAAGGTATTAGAATATTAATTTAAAAAGCTTAACCTGATATGACTCATTCTAGTGCATGAGTTTTAGTTTTGAAACATTAAAAATGGCTCAAGTTTCCCAGCAGCATATTGTAAGTGCTGTTTTCTCACCTATATTATATGAAAGAAAAGGAAGCTACTTGAGAAATGCCTCTCTTTGTTCTTCCTCTTGGCAGAATCTACAACATGATTAAGCACTAAGCATAAGCATACAGAGTTGATAATTATGTACCAAGTTCTTTCTCAAAAAAAATAATTATGTACCAAGTAAAATCATCAATGTGCACCTGAATGTACTGTACTGGTAGAGAAAGTTTGAGAGCTGAAGCACTACATTGACTATGATTCATTGGATCTGTGAAACATTACCTTAATATTTATAGAGACCAGGACTATAATCGTACAAGAGGAAAATAATGCTAGGTGGTTTCTTCTTATCGAAGTCATATGACGCTTCAGCTATTCAGATCCTCCCTTCTGTTGCGGTGAACATTTTGCAATTTCATTTTACCTTAAAGATTGGTGCTCCATAATATGGTTACCGATGGACACTTCAACCAGTTCCAGATAAGAAATTGATTTGGTGACTACTCTGCTGACATCGTAACTGTTGGATTATTTCTTCTTTTTTTCTGGTCTGACCTTATGGTGTTTAGGTAGTTAAGCATTTTGCCAATTGCTAAAAGAAAAAAATTAGAACATGTCATAAAGGGAATAAACATGAAAATTCATACTCATTTAGTTTTGTCTGTATGTTTAGGTGGTTCATGGATTGGCAGAGGTACATTAGGAAGCCTCTTGGTGCTTATCCATTTAACGAGCATGCTACCGAATCTATGCCTTCTCTTTTGCCAAATTCAGCTAATAGACCTGGACCAATTGATAATAGCGATATAATAATTAGAGAAGCTGACAGTGGAGATGATGATCCACAGCTTCTCAGAACTTTGGAAGAAGGGCGTGATTATGTGTTGGTCCCACAAGAAGTATGGGAGAAGCTCTCTGAGTGGTAAGTTTTTCTTGCTTATTTCTCATTCATCTTCCTTTATCAGACAGTGCAGTGGAACTTAACTTGGCAACACCGTGTATGGTGTCTAGGAAATACTCCCATTGTTTTTTCATGAATAGAAGATACTCAATTTTTTGAAGGCATTTTTTGTCGAACAGCAGCTATGCGAAATTCCCTATGGTTTTCTTTTGTGAACTTCACTGTTCAGAAAGAGTTGTCTGTGGATGGTTATGGTCGACTGTCATGATTAGAAGTACTATGCTGTTACTTAATGCCCCCTTTGTTTCAATTGAAGTATCTTACTTTTCTTTTTTTATCCGATTTCAAAATGAATGTCTCTTTCTATATTTGGTCTTCAATTCCAACATTCTACATGACTTGTTTTTTGACCATAAGATTCATAGGCTATTTTGGTCATTATACACCACATGATTAAAAAGTCTCCTTTTCTTAAATTCCATGCCTAGTCAAACTAATACTCTTAAACTAAAATGGAGGGAGTATTTTTTTCATTTTCAGTGGAAGGGGAGCTGGATTTGAGCAGTAGCTCCCCTTCTGACAATTAACTGTGTCTATGTTAGTTAGGGTCTCAAAAAACCTTTTTAGAGCTGATTGTACAAAACATTTACTCTTCCCTGGGATTCACATGCTATTCTTTTCCCAGGTACTAGCATACATGCTAGTGATCTGCTAAAATTGTGAGTGAAGTACAAGGGTTTTTCACATGCTTTCCATTTCTAATTTTTTTTTGCGGTAATCACACTGCCTTTAGGTATAAAGGAGGACCAGCATTACCTCGGAAAATGATATCTGTGGGAGATGCCAAGCAACTTAGCGTGGAGGTGTTCCCGTTATGTCTCAATTTATTTGATACTAGAGATAAAAGCCACAAGGCTTTACGGTTAAGTAAAAAGGTATTTATGGTCTTGCCTCTCTATTTAGTCTCACTAATTTATATAAGAAGATACAGAGTCATTTTTTGCCCCTTCAGAATAAAAGATCACTTATTGCCAGGGACTCAAGGTGCACTCTTGTTGCATCATCTTTCACTTCTTATCCCGAATTATAAATAGTGTACACCTGCTTCTTCATTCATTTGGCCATCTATTGGCTGTTTAAGAATGACATTAGTAAACGGACAATCTGATGATTGCTTTTGCTGTAACAATCTCAGTCATCTTGTCATTATCAATTCGGAAACATGTTTTTTTTAGGGATGGTGGGGTGGGGCATAGAGAATGATGTCTGATATTCTATTGGAGCAATACATGAACTTGCTATTCGAATCATGGTGGTCTTCTTATGTACTTCTGCACCCTCTATAACTTAATAAATGGGTGGAACCGTTAGCTATGTGGCGGTAGATCAATGTGACCGTACTAGCTGTATCATGTGATCGCTTTTTTGGTGTTTTGTTCTGTTGTTTAAATATGTTTTTTTTCCCCAGTTATTTAGCAACTTTAAAATGGTGTGATATGTTTCAGGCATCTTTACATGAACTCTATACCATAGTGTGTAGACTCAAAGAAATTGCGCCAGAGAAGGTTTGTTTCTTTTTAAAATTAGGACATTATCTAGTTCTATTTCATGTCATCAAGCAAAGTTTTTTGAAATGAGACAAAAAATTTACCCTTATCATTTCTTGGATTGTACAGGCACACATCTGGGATTATTTTGATAAAAGGAAGCATACTAAGTTAGTTGCTTCAAACCAAACACTGGAGGACTCCAACTTGCAGATGGATCAAGATGTGAGTTTCTCATACAATATGTCCTCTCTACATTACTAGTGTCCTATGGAAAATGAGAAATACCAGCTGATAGTGATATGCATTAGTAAGAGGGTCCGTTTTGTTTACCACATTAACTAAAATAATCTGAGCATAAAATCTCGCACAAGTAATACAATGCTTGGTTTGTGGAACAAGAAAAAATAATCTCAGAATAAGTGAATACATGCTTTCTAGTAAATCTTTACTGATGGAATGATCTCCTGCCAGATTCTCCTGGAGGTGCAACCTGAAGGGTCACTGCCTTCTGGTTTTGGCTTCGATTCAACCGGAAACGACTTGGCATTGGTTCCAGTTGAACCTCTGAGATCATCTGTCACAATTGCTGGTGGTCCAACATTGTCCAATGGTTTCTCTACTGGATATAGCTCCAATGCATATCAAGGGAGTTCTTTGAACTCCAGTTATGGTGACATGGAGGATGGATATGATAGTCTGAGGCCTGCAAGTAAAGGTGAAAGGGGAGGGTTGGCAGGATTATCCAATCTGGGCAACACATGCTTCATGAATAGTGCACTTCAGTGTCTGGTTCATACACCTCCCCTTGTCGAATACTTCTTGCAAGATTACACTGACGAGATTAACAAACAGAATCCTTTGGGGATGCATGTAATGTTGCTTCTTTTGTCTATGTTGTTAACTTTTTGTATGGAGGAGATCCATATTTAAGTTTCTAATATCTGTTGTAGTTTTACAGGGTGAGCTTGCACTTGCATTTGGTGAACTATTGAGGAAACTGTGGTCCTCTGGCCGAACACCCGTGGCACCTCGTGCATTCAAGGGAAAACTTGGTCGATTCGCTCCCCAGTTTAGCGGATATAACCAGCATGACTCTCAGGTTGGTTTGGCTCGTCTTGGCTGTGATTGTCATATTTGCCACAGGGTTTGCTCAATGCTAATTTTCATCTTTAGGAATACTTCTGTATCATCTGATGATAAATGTATCATGTATTAGCCACTAGTAGAGCCTGTTGTTTTTCGTTGCTAGAATATTGCTGGTAGTTTTTCCCACTATAGGCAGCAGGCCTTAAGCTCAGATGTTTCCTTTGCCTCTATGTTCCGAAACACATTTCTCTTAAAATGCTGCTAGATTTTCAACAAGTGATATGCTTCTTTTTCTAGGAACTACTCGCCTTCCTCTTGGATGGATTACATGAAGATTTAAATCGCGTCAAGCAAAAACCGTATTTTGAGCCAAAGGACTCAGACGGTCGTCCAGATGAAGAAGTTGCTAACGAGCTTTGGAGATACCACAGAGCCAGAAATGACTCCGTTATAGTTGATATTTGCCAGGTTCTTAGCTTTTTGTCATTTTCTTTCTATATTGACTGGGACTGTCTTGATTGACCTTTATGCAAGTGATTTTATATTTTGTCTTGGGAACTGTTATTATTTTTTTCTTTTTCTCTTCCCTCTGCCAGCTTGAGTTCGACAGTGCCACTTACTGGAGGCTGATAATCACTTTTTTTTTTCTTTCTGGTGACAAAGGCTATTTCACTTTCAGTAATGCTTGGATAGAACTCTGTTGGCATATAAAGTATCTGAAATTGATGCTTGTTTTCTTGTTAGTGCATATGGCCAGCAAGTTCACTCATACTGAAGCTATTTATTTCAGGGCCAATATAAGTCTACGCTGGTTTGCCCTGACTGCAACAAAATCTCAATAACATTTGATCCCTTCATGTATTTGTCTCTACCACTTCCTTCAACAGTCACAAAGACAATGACAGTAACAGTGTTTTATAGTGATGGCAGTGGCCTTCCAATGCCATATACTGTTACCGTCTTGAAACATGGTTATATTAAAGATCTTGCACAGGCTTTAGAAATTGCATGCTGCTTAAGGATTGATGAATACCTGCTACTTGCAGAGGTAATGGTTTTTTTGCTATTTGTTCACATTATATATGGGTACCGGACATGTGCATGCCTATGCAAATGTCTGTACCAGAATCGTATATCTGCACACATGTAAATATTTTGTGTTGGTTTGTTCGAACTGTGCTACTGTTTGTTTCATAATGAGTCTCCTGAACAGGTCTATGATCATCGGGTATATCGATACTTTGAGAACTCTACAGAGATTTTGAATTCAGTTAAGGATGATGAACATATTGTTGCGTACAGGCTCCCGAAAAGGGTGGCACAACTGACAAGACTGGAGATTAGTCACAGGTACCTGGAAAAGTAAGTTTAAATCCTTGGATTATATTGGTACTTAATTTTTTTAAAAATTCTTGAATCTTGTGCTAATTTATAAGCTGTTAAAATTAAAAGTCTGTTATTTTTTGCCCACCAGCTGTCCCATTCGTCATGATCGATTTTTCATGCATTTGATAATTTACTAGTCTTCTCCTGGTATTGCTTTTAGCAACTTGAGTGAAAGTGTGGACTCGTGAATTTGTGATTATTTTCAATTTGGTGTGTGTGTTCACATTCAATAGTATAAATTCGTTATTGAGGTTAATAACTTGACAAAGAATGAGGTTAATTCTGAATTTCGTAGTTGAATACTACTTATCACTCATTCAGAAAAGTAACTATTCAGGACTGGTGTCTTGACTATACTTGTTATAGCTTATTCTTCACCTGCCGTTGACCATCATGCATTTTCTCCAGGTGTATCATAGACAGTTCGAAGGCCAGTGAGAGGAAGTTGTTCTTGACACCGCTTGTTACTTTCTTGGAAGACTCACATAACGGAGCTGATATTGATTTTGCTGTCCATAAGGTACTTGCTCCATTAAAAAAGAAGGCATTTATTTCATCAGCACCTGGTCTTAAGGATGGTGCCGAAAATGGTTCTCCCTCGGAAACAATTGAAGTACCAATGAACAGCTGTACTATCCAATTTGGTCGTGAAGGTCAATCAACGGAGTGCATAGATCCAGTGGGGAATTCCAGCATGGAGCTGACATTTCATCTTTGTTTAACTGATGAACGGGGTACTAACTGCAGGCCCGTTACAAAAGATACAGTGATAGAACCAGTTAGAATGCAAAAGGTTATATTGGATTGGACTGAGAAGGAATATGAGCTATATGATGCAAGCTACCTCAAAGACCTTCCAGAGGTTCACAAAAGTGGACTTACAGTGAAGAAAACCAAGCAAGAAGCTATATCCTTATTTTCGTGTTTGGAGGCCTTCCTAAAGGAGGAACCTTTGGGACCAGATGATATGTGGTATGTTATGAGATGTTTTCTTTAAGTGTCATCCACTTGATGTGGATTTAAGTGTATGTTTATGATTTTAATTCAGGTACTGTCCTCGCTGCAAGGAGCATAGACAAGCCTCCAAGAAGTTAGATTTATGGAGATTACCGGACATACTTGTTTTCCACTTAAAGCGGTTCTCTTATAGCCGATGGCTGAAGAACAAGCTTGATACGTTTGTGAATTTTCCCATACATAATCTGGATTTAAGCAAGTATGTGAAAAGTACGGATTTATCTGAGAGCTCCCATGTATATGAGCTATACGCAATAAGCAACCATTATGGTGGACTAGGTGGTGGACATTACACAGCTTACTGCAAGGTAATTTTTATTTTGTCTTGTTCTTTAGTTGAATATCGTAATTGCTACCTAGAATATATTCTTCTTGTGATAGCAATAAATCAGGAGCTGTTAATATATATAGTGAGAATATTGAGCTGAATCTCGGCCAAGGGGCTCCGATGGTCTTGGTTGACTGTAGATTCATTGTATACTTGCAAACAACTGATGGGTTCTTTAATTGGCAGTTGATTGATGATGACAGATGGTATCATTTTGATGATTCCCATGTTTCACCTGTCGCTGAATTGGATATCAAAACATCAGCTGCCTATGTGTTGTTCTATCGAAGAGTTAAAGCTCAACAAAATGGAGTTGTGGGAGGGTCCTTTCAGTGCCATAGAAGCTCTTGAAGATGCTC
Organism: Solanum chiquidenum; assembly: GCA_029582725.1. Taxonomy (NCBI): domain Eukaryota; kingdom Viridiplantae; phylum Streptophyta; class Magnoliopsida; order Solanales; family Solanaceae; genus Solanum; species Solanum chiquidenum. The sequence continues at coordinate 33,105 of JAJOOS010017120.1, forward strand.
GACTGGTTGCTCTTATCCCCACTTGATAAAGTCTGAATTCTTGGCTGTCCGGCAGGGGCTAGTTCATGAGTCAGCTAACGTGGTTGGGGCTCATCTTATCCTAGGCAAATTAGAAGTAGGTGCTCTATCAGTTAGAGGCACCAAGAGGAAAACAGAAATTGGGTGATGCTCTAGTGTTTCTTGAAAGACTTTTTTTTTTAGAGAAATTTTGTAAGTCTTGGGTATCCGAGTTATTCGTAAGAGGCATTATACTCTTGTAGAGTAGTATTGTTCTTATCATTTTTTTAGCGAAGTTGTACTCGAGGAACAAACTTTTTTATCTAATTACATATAGCAGCTGGTTTCAGTATGACAGTTTGATGAAGAAGTTTTCATTGGGACAGTTATCAGCATTTTCTTGTAGATGAAAACAATGGACATAATTGAATGAAAGTGTTGAGTCTTTTTCTGCTGTTGAAGAGCCATAAAGTTAGAACAAACCAGTGAATGAGAGAGGATAGATAGGATTGGAATAATGGGTAAGCTATCGTATCGTCTTATAAATCTACTAATACCAAGTAAAAAATAATCAAAGAATACAAACATTAGTGAGTCTTGTCTATTACAAATGGTACTAGTTGTCAAGTTTCTTCCATAGTCCAAAGCTCACAAAAGGCACAAGGTAGAGAAGCAAGGTCTTGCAGGGAGAAAGACTTGTCCCCTGAGAATTACACAAGAATATTAGTATCAACTGAAAGTAGACAGAATTTCATACATCTAAGTACTTTAGTAATTATAAAACTTGGAAATAAAAACATATATAGAAAAAGAAGCTAAAATGCTCACCGAATCAGAAGTAATGGCTAGATAACCGGAGGAGGAGCTTGCTGGCGGCACTGACGCTGATGGTGTAGATCCAGACCCACCGGAGCTGTTGCTATTCGTACTCACTGCGTTGATTGCCGGGACTCCTAAGGGGTAAGCCTGAGATCCGTCCGGCTTGAACAGGCCATAGTTTCGCTCCGAACTAGGACCAGGCTTGAGGTTCTCATTGAACAAGGCAAATACGTATATGTTCAAATCCGAGTTAGGCCTCATGGGTGTACCCTTCTTCTGACCAATAAGCTTCATTAGATTACAGTTATATTTCCTAGCATTCTCCGGTGTAGCTCCGGCCTCGTCGGCGTCTCCCTTTGACGGCCATCCCGTCTCCGAGATCTGTACGCAGACGTTTTTGTACCCGATGGAAGCTAAAGCAGAGTGAACAGCATCGATCTGAGCGAAAAGCATGTTGTCGTAGTGGAGATTGGATTCTGGATCAACGATACCAGAGTTGGGCTGAAATAGCACGAAATCAAGGGAGACCTGCTTTGGATTTCCCTTGTAAGCAAAGTAAGGATAAGCATTAATCAGAAAAGGTGAGCCAGTTTTGCAATGGAAGTCCACGATCTGGGTAACACAGTTGACAAGATCCCGACGGAAAGCTCCAGCAGATGGCGGATAGGAAGTTTGTAGAATAGCAAGAGAATGTGCGGTGGTGACAGTGACTTGCTTGTCCAATTTGAGATTAACAAGAGCAGTGTGGACACTTTGCATTGCAGGGAGGAGGTTGTCGGTGAGGATGGTATCGTTAAAGGTGAGAACTTCATTACCGACAGCGATGCAGGTGATTTTAGTAGCAGGTAAGTAAGCTTGGACATTATTTTTAACCCATGATTGAGCTTTAGAAGGATCTTTCATCTTGGAAAGGTACTCATTGCCAAGACTGACGATGAACTCAACGCCGGTGTTAGCAAAGGCTTTGAGGACATGTGGGTCAGCATCATAGAGCTTGATTCTGGTAGCTCCGATGGATTTGACTAATGGTACCACGTTTTCCGGTAAGGGAAGATTGTTGGCAATTTGCCCGTAGTTGATACCTAGAGGAGCCACCATAGTTGGAGTAAAAAACAGCAGAAAAAGGAGAAGAGAAGAGGAGAGATTGGGTTCCATCATCAAATGACAAGGAAGGAAGGAAAGAGCTAAAGGTTAAAGAAAAGAGTAAAAGCAACCAGCAGCCTAGTTAGCAAAAAGTAAGCTGAGTGCCGAGTGGTGCTGTTATAAGTAACGGAGCGGCTGCCTACCTGCCTGCCTGCTTTTATCTTCTCTTTATTAAATAAAAAAAGAATAGTAGTAACTGGGAAATTTTAGTCCTAAAAGTAGCATTTTAAGTTTAAAACTAGTATTTGTTGCTTTAGAATAATACACTTTAGTAAATAGAGAGCATCTTATTATTCAATTTGGATTGTAGCATTACTACTACAGTACTACTACTACTACTACCAATAGAGTAGTAGACAAAGAGACAGGTGCCGTTATGTAAAGGAGATGCTTTGATTGAGCTGTAGTCCATTCAATCATGCTACCTTACTTTATGAATGAATGTGTCATGGGCACAAAAATGCAATAATTTAAGTGTTGATGATTGACATAGTTGGTTTCAATGTTGCATTATTTTCAAATAATCACTTTGAAATTCAATAGCCATCTCCTCAAAGTTAGCCAGCTTCTTTCATATGACCAACCAACTAATTTGAAATTGATTACTACTTCTTTTAAACAAAATTTATAACTTGCCACACTAGCTTTGTACTGAGCAAAAAATTCATCAAAGGAGGACGGAGCAAGAAACATTGATTCCTTGGGTAATTTTCATTATATAAGTACAACAAATAATTATGCAAGAAAAGGTACAACAAATTCACGCACTACTAGTATTATTTATTTATGCTACATTACTAAATATTTGGTTGCAAACATTAGTAATAACTATTTTCTATTGACTTTGATCCACACCGCCTTAAATAGCCCTTCCCTACAAAAACATTAACCAGGATTTTACAGCCTGATATGCTGCTGCTCCCCAGCAAAAACCAATCATTTTGTAGATGATTGAGACCCCATAATAGGGTTCTTTCTACATAGTTCACTAATAAATACGTTTGCTTAATGACCTTATTGTTGAAACAAGGATAACACCAAAGCTCATTTAGGGAGTGGCTACATTTTCCTTGGCAAGTGGAGCGATTTCTTCCCCTTCAACACCGGGTTCACTGCCAGAAGCTCCTAACCCCAATAGCAATGTCTCCCATTTCTTGGCAGGTTCCTGCATGAACATCAGTTGGCATCCATCAGTGCTGACGAGAACAACAAACTGAAGTACCTACGCAAATTATCAAATTGACACCTACCTTCCAGGAGAGCTCCTCTGACATGCAATTTTTTATCATCTCAGCAAACGCGAGGGTGCCATAGACTGCAAGAGCTCTAGCAACTGTTGTTACTATCTTAAGCACATCAGCTGGGTCAACAACATCGCACTAACCAAATTCAAGAAGCAATAAGTTAATGTTTATGCAACAAGGGGTATATCAAGACGAGGATGGACCATGTACAAGTACACAATTGATGTAAAATCACATACTTCAACATTGAAGGCTCCCATATGGAATCCAGTATAGCCTTCTTTCACAGTGTCAACAAGTCCACCAGTCGAGGCACAGATTGGCACCTGACTCACGTGTGATTATGTTAAAATCATCAGATAACCAGTTTTCAGAAATGAAAAGCTTGCTGCAGTAACATTTAGTTGGCTATTATAATTTAGACTGAAAACAAGGTCTTATGATTCTTTCTTTAAAACTCAGTAAAAGGGTACAAGCTCTTATGGTTCTTACTGTTCCATATCGCATAGCATGTAACTGAATGAGACCACAAGGTTCAAATCTGCTTGGAACCAACATAAAATCAGCACCAGCAGTGATCATGTGAGCCAAAGGGACATTGAATTTTGCCACTCCTTTAGCTTTGTTAGGGTACAACACTTCGAGCTGTTCAATCTCCTGCTCAAACTCCTTTTTGCCAGTTCCCTGATGCATAAGATGAGTAGCAGGTCAATATCAGTTTCGGCACAAGTAAACTCAACAAGAAAGATACCATGAGTCCATTTGGTACTTACAAGGACTACAATTTGAACATCCAATCCGATGAACTTGTGAATTGCAGCAACAAGAATATCTGAACCTTTCTGCTCCTCAAGTCTGCCGATGAAGCCAATCAAAGGGATCTTCTTGTCAACAGGCAAGCCAACTGCTGCTTGAAGAGCCTCCTTTAGTAAAGGTTTTGCGTCCATGACCTGTATAGAGATTTTGATTAGCAAGAACTCTTTAATTTCATAAACATACAAAATAATTTAGTATATACTGAAGTCAGAAAAATCTTATCTTACAGTGGTTATATCGTATTTGACATCTGTGTATTTGTCAGTCGCTGGGTTCCACTCTTGTGTATCCATGCCATTCACAATCCCAGTTATGCTAGTCTTACGAAGGACATTGTCCAATTCAACACCCTTGTCAACAGCGGAGACAAGTTCTTGGGCATAGTATGGGCTCACTGTAACCACCCTATGTGATTCTAATATCCCAGCCTTCATCCAGTTGATTTTCCTACCTTTAACAGGCTTTTCATAACTGCAAAATTTTAAAAACTCAATTTTCTAGTATCAAAAGAGCTTCAAAAGTTGGTGGTCTGATTTGAAGCATTAAATACATACCCGTCAATGAAATCAAAAGAACCCCTGAATTCATCAGGAAGATTGAGAAGAGGGAAGTCAGAGAAAGAAAATCGGCCTTGGTAGGCAATGTTATGGATGCAGAAAGCGACCTAGAGGCAATGTGAAATTTATCATATATTAATACAACCTTATTGATTTGCAGGGTAAAGTGCAATCAAGTGAATACAAAGAGATTTTACCTTGGCATTCAAATAGATTCCTCTAGAGTGGTACATTGACTTCAAGTAGCAGGGAATGAGAGCTGTGTGCCAATCATTGGCAATGAAGAGAACATCCTCTCCTGCAGGATTAGGCAAAATAAAGATGATTACCTACAATGATATACTAAGGAGTTTTCTGAAAGTAGGATGTGTTAATTACCATATGGTCCTGAGAAGTAGTTGCTACTGTTCAAATTCAAAACTCTAGGTGCCTCTAGGGCTGCCTGAGAAAACAAGGTTAAAAAAACGATTAAAGACAAAAGTAAAATGCCACATAAAAATAAAAAAGACAACAGTATAACAAGGAGTAACTAACTTACTTGACACAACAAGCTGAACCTAAGTTCATTGTCCAGATAATCTAGTCCAGCTTTGGGGCCATAGATTTTTGAACCAGTTTTGCCCCAAACCTTAAAAGAGTAAAAGCACCAGTAGAGTTAAAAGATGCGCCTGTTCTCAGGACGGATTCATAATCATAATATGCTTACTTTCTCCAAGAACATTGGGTGGTCAACAAAAACACGATCAACCCCACGTTTATAGCAGTGAAAGAAACGAACAGTTTCAATGCTGTCTCCAACTTTGACCTGCAGATAAAGTAGCGGATCACATTATTGAATCAGGAAATGGAAGAGAACAATATTGTACCGTATGAATATAGGAAGGAGTACCTCAACTGCAACGCTAGTATCCCAAGCATCTTTGTATTGATCATAACGGGGGGATATTGTCATTACCCGATGTCCGCGGGCCTAAATGATAAAAAGACTGATGCAGTAGAAACTAAACAAAATAAGTAGGTAACCAAATGAAAGACTTACTGCAAGGGCTGGTGGTAGTCCACCAAGAACATCACCTAGTCCACCAGTTTTGCTCCAAGGACCAACCTCAGTACCCACAAAGATCAAGTTCATTCCCTTTCCACAAACAATGGTAGCTGAGCATCCAGGTCTCTTGGTCTCAGTTCTGGATGCCATCTTGGGTGTTACCTTAGTATTAGTTCTTGATTGGAGCCCATCAAGCTTGTTAACAGCCCTTAACCCATTGTGAGTCAGAGTATGGTTCCTGAGTCCTATCTGTGACAAGGTTGATTTGGTGTCTAGTGAAGTTTGGCTTCTTGACACAAAGTGGTGTGAAGCTGTGATGCTTGCCATGTGATGTGTGGTCTATCTACCAACAGATGAACAAAAACAAAACAGAAATTAATTTCTGAGAAGAAGAAGCATTCACAGTTATCAGTACCGATTACAGTAGGGTCAAATTCAGTAGGCAAGAGAATCAAAATCAGAATAGATGAGATGAGATATGAAACAACGTTTATACACTGATTCATAATACATAATAGAATGTAAACATGCATGAAATCAGAAATAGTTGGAGGAGATGAGTAAAAGTTACCACTTGTTGAGTGTTGATCAGCTGTGTGAGCGAGTGAGTGTGAGTGAGTGAGTGAGGAGGTGCCTTATTTGTAGCAGGTTTCAGTGACACGTGTCAAGAGAATAGCGGGTGGCTATCCCTTAGCGGAAGGCGACTGTGGACACTGTATTATAGGGAACAGTATTATGGGCCCTCTCTTTGTTGATTCACGGCTGGACTTCAACTTGGGCCTTGCAATGGGCCCGTCCGGTTCTGTCTCCTAGTATCTAAAAAACTAAACCAACTCGCTCCTACCAATACCACTTGACATTCCTATGTCTCGTGTTAATTAAATTATTATTATAGTAATAAAAAATAATATCTAGGTACTGGTCTCTGGTCCCTCCACTAGAATTTTGTATCCACATTTTTCTTTTCTTTCACAAATATTACTTAGTTACTTCTTTGTATGCCAAGTTATTGTAAATATTTTCTTATTTGTTACGATCTAATTATGAATGCACAATTCTAAAGAGTTACAGGTTGATCACGTAAAGTTTGTATGACGCCAAACAAACTTGGCTATAGAACTAGCCGGAACACTTATAGGTCCAGGTTCCTGAGCAAAGATAAAACAAGTCACATTCCATACAAATGCTACTTGGATGAGCCGTAGCCAGTGTCTCCGTCTCGAATTTCTCATTCTCTGACGTCAATGGCAATTTTCTTGACTTGTCAGATCTGAGCCAAGTCCCTGTTATTTAAATAAGGGATCAGCAAAAAGTCATCGGTGGTTAATGCTTTCACAAAGTTTCCATGACAAGTATATACGACTGCCACTCCCCTACGAAAGATTGATTTAAGTTGTATTTTATTTTTATACTCCCTCACTGGAGGAGCATGATTAAGAAAAAATGATTTCACCATATTTGGGTTCATTTCCCGGCTGGTTTGTGCTGAATTCTTGGGGCATAAGGATTAAGGTCAGCCTTCAACCACAAGAAGAAACATCTTCGATCTCACCCAACACAAATAAATATCCAATCAAATGATTTTTCTTTTTCTTTATTTATTTATACACAATGTATTTCTCCATCATATTTCATTTAAATTCTCTTTCTTACTTCTTCCACTCATTTGATTCAGGCAACAACTATATATATAGTCCATTATTTACACAACTAGAAAATAAAATTGCAAACAGTTCAAGTGATTCTACGATCATAACAAAAAAAATTAATGCTACTTCAAAGTTTATTAGAGCTTCCTCTTCAACAAAGTAGACCAATATATCCAGGATTAGTTGACCTGATACAAACATATATGAGGCACGGTAACTTCAGATGGGAGGCAAACAATATAATGGAAAGGCCATCCCATTTTTTACCGGTATCTTCAACTAATTCACCTACTATATTTGTCACTGCTAGGATTTGAATTTGAAATCTCGCAATTCTCAACTCACCACACATTTGGTGAGAAAGGCAAGCCACCATTCCAATTATGAGCCATAAACTTGTTTCAGAGAATGCTCGAGAAAAAGAAGATGCTCACTCCATTAATAAATAAATAAACAAAAAAATATAATTAAAATAAAGAAAGAAAAAAAGTTATAAAAGAATCAGCTTTGCTTTTTATTTGAAGCATGAGATATTCAGTGACACCAGAATTTCAACGAATACATGTATAGTATAATCTGGATTCTCCTGAACAGTGCAGCTCGACAGAAGGAAGACAACATAATATAACTCTAGCAGCTCTTCACAGTATCTAGCTCGCCTAACTCTTCACAGTGGCTACCTTACCTGCTGCCAAAGTATGGGTCAAATGATGTTTATATAAAATGCCTCGACATATTAGAGCAGTTTCACAACCTTTTCCCAATCCCTGCAAACCTTCTAGCAACTCCAAATATAACTGCTTTTGTCAGGAGTCCACGATCAAGACTACAAGCAAGGGCAATTGCCCCACCAACAACTAAGAACCTCGGTATGTTCCTCCCTGCAGGCTTCTCAGGTGAATCCTCAGGCTCAATCTCAGAAAGATTGGTTTCGCCCCCCATTGATCTGAGATTCTCAATATCAACTTTGGTGTTGACTTGCGCCATGAAAGCACATCGTGAAATTGGGTCTCCAGATGCTCTATGTTTCTGGTATGCACGTAAACCAGGGTCAATCTTCCTCACAGCTCCCCACATACCTTGCCTTACCCCGAGTTTTGCAATTTCCCAAGGAATACCCATGTCTTCATAATGAAAGAGTAATACTTCACAGGCAGTCATCCGACCATCTCTCTTGGATTCAGCTGTTCATGCAAAAGAAATTAAAAGGCAATTTAGATGTCTAGTCATAAAATAACTCTTCTCAGTGATTGAAATGAAACATCTCCAGTTTCAGTCTAAATACTGACATTTCCTATCATGATCCATAGGACAACTACATTTGATGGTTGATCATCATAATTGGTTCAGTAAATTCCATAATTTTATTGGAAGTTGAGCAATCAAGCTAGCAATATCACTTCAAATTACCTGCGCGGATGAACCAACTTGAATAGTAGAGATCAACACGTCTTGGTTTGTTGCGACGGGGCACAGAAGAGTATGGTACACCCTGAACAATGTAAAAATCAAGATTATTCAAGATTTAAGCAAAATGATGTAACATTGGAGAGTATAAAGTGAGTGAGGGCAGCTAAAAAAAATAAAACAGGAAGCACCGTCAGGTGTCGACCAATATCAGGTTAACCCAGTTTTGATATTTTATTCTATTGAAGTAACACGACACATGCGTAGACACAGACAATGAAAAACATGAGGTAGGTTCTCCCACTAGGATACCTGCAATTTAATCTTGGGTCTTCCCCTCTCCTACAGGTAAACATTCCTCCTTTGAATGCTAATTATGAAGTATCTTAACTATTCAAATGCAAATCTGACAGGAAATATCCAACTCCAGTCAACTAATAGTAAGTACCTTACAGAAGGCTTGACTTTGAAGATAGTAAGTATCTAAGAGTGGAGGCTCGACTCAGATGGTCACCATAAGTAGTATGAAATGGCTGGTTGAGATATTTACATTGGTAGATCATATAAACAATTTATTTGTTAGATCCTGATGATAACCATGAAGGTAGGAAGGAATAGGGCTTGTGTGCAATATATACAAGGTATTGAGTGATTCCTCATCATCACCAGAGAATCCCTATTTAAGTATTTCACACAGCCTCCGTGGACGACTATGGGACGTGACTAGGATGAAGAAAGTTTCATTGAGGGAGAAGGTTCATTCATGTATCTCCATAAGTTACTAGGGTAATGAAGCCTTAGACTGCTCGCTGCAGTCTTGTTCACTGCTACCTTTGAAGGGAACACACATCAAATCCATTTTTGTCTTTCTGACCGTTAATGAGTACAGATTAACACATGCACAGCATAGTCTATTCCAAAAATCTCAAAAAAAAAAAAAAAGATGCCAAAAGCAGGGGAGGAAAATGGTTTGACAAGAAGTTACTGCACTCTCTTCAATTTGACTTGAATACTTGTACTCCAATTTCTCTGTATCTACTTAGATAACAGAAAACATATCTTTGCTTATCACCCTTCAGTTCACAACTAATATACTAAGTGCAAAAGAAACACATCTGAAAGAGGAGGACCCTCTTAAGCTGGTTTGATACAACTAACTCCACTTCTTTGAGTTCTACTCAGATAATGAAAAATGTAAATTAGCTCATCAGGTTCACAACTAATCTACAATGTCTAAAAGTATGACACCCTTAAATTTTATTCGTCAATTTCTATCTCTGATTATCTGGCTTTCACTCATATAAGAGATATCAAGTTAGATAACAAATGGCATGCCGTGTTGAAAAATATTATTTACCATAACCAAACACAAATGATTCTGACAGCGAAGTGTACACTTGTTTGACATCCACAATTGGCACATACTACTTGTGCACTTATGGCAAGCCTTCATTCTCTTACCTTTGTGATGCAGTAGTATGTCCGCCCTGACTCCCAAATTCGACGGCCTATAATGTACTCTCTATCACTGCAAAAGAAGGGAAACTGGACCAGAATGATTTTGGTTAGTCATACTTCAATTAGGCAATCCAAGAGTATGCACAAGTGAAGACAGAGCACTATAATACCTTACGCACCCACTGAACCACCATGGTTCCAGTGGTAGGACACTCTTCCAATGTTTCAGCATGTATAAGCATGTCATCCCACTTCAATCGAAATTCATCATCCCAGAAGAAATCCCTCAACATTTCTGGAGTGGCATCCTCATATACAGTTCTGCTACGGTATTGTGGAGGTCCAGTCTAGCATGACATTAAAACGTAATCCATTTAAGGGAAAGAGTAAAATAATTAAATCCCCCCTATCATTACACATACTACAAGGCCAGGAGAGAGAAATCTACCTCGGGATCTCTACGCCAAGCCTGATAGGACATATTTGGGGTAGAACGATCCATCATCTGAATCCAAGCAGGTCCTCCATCTTGCTCTTCAACTAATCCGTCTAAGTAACGAAGGTCTGCATCAGTTACTACTGATTTTTCGGCTTCCAGCTGCAATGAACTGATAACAGCAGATTAAATAAGTTTCAAAAAAAATAACAGCAGATTAAATAATTATTGGTGTCAAGGATTTGTGTATCTACTGTTGACACTCCACAATTTAATTAATTTTCAAGCTTCTTCAATTTCAAACAATTTGAAATAACTGTTTTCGAAAATAAAAAAATACTTTTGAAATCATTTTCAAGGCCATTTTGCCATTTCCCTATAAAATATATCTCAATATATATTAGATTCATATACTTGCTACTTTTAATAAAGATTAGGAAAATTTGTTTTACCAAAATTGTGTTTTAGTGTGTGTTTTATTTCACTAAACTAATTTGTGATTTGATTGGTATAGTTGATCTTTTATTTCAAAATAATTATTTTTATCTTGTTGAGGTTAAGAAGCTTAAATAATTAGTTAAATTTATGATTTATCTCCTTCCCGTTTTATCAAATTCGGTTTAATTGAATCTAAGTTTGATTTGATAAAATATAGAAACCAAACAACCTGTTCCTTTCTTTCTTCCTATTAAGACCATACATTTGGCCCATTATGAAACACCCAGCCCAACTCCAATTCAACCCAGACCCTCACTCTTTCTTCTCGCTCACAACACGCACAACGCCAACAACGCTCAACCAGACGAACCCAGCCCTAAATCCTCATTTCGCCGCCTCAATTTCCCCTTTTCTCCTTCAATTCGTACACTCCGCGTGCTTAACACGAGCTCGAGGATGCCTAGAAGCTTCCAATCAATCGACCCCTAAATGATATAGCTCTTGTTGGTTAAAGTTGGTGCAAGAATGCTTTTAACTATGCCTTCCACACTTATTTGCTGATTAAAATTGCGATTACGTTGACTTCTATTTTTGCATATGAGGCAAATGTATTAGGATTGGAAGTTGTACTCCTTGTTTCCTTTTTTCCCCTCTTTACGTTGGCAGACTTAATTTGCATTATTAAATGTTGTTTGAGTTTGTTTACATGTTAAATTAGTATCAGCTCCCTTCTTGATTAGTTACTAATTCTTTTTCTTTGCATGCACTCTCCCATTTGAGTCCATTGGACTCCACCATCCCTTGCATATTCCTCTCTTCGAGTCAACCTCCACCAAGTCGCGAAAGGGAAGCAAATATTATTGGGTTAACTCTCAAAAACCAGCAGCAGCTGAAACAGGTAGCAGCAGTCCAAAAGGGACTCATTGTTTACTGTGATTACTCAACTTTTTATCTAACTTAGATGAATTCCCGGGAGATTTTTAATGACCTTTCTTTCACTATTTTGTTACAAGTACTTCAATTTTCAAAACCCGTTTTAGTTAAGGCAAACTTAAGCTTGTAGAATAACTTAAGAACCATTCATGTTCTTTCATAGCTATTAAAAAGCTTTAATCCACGTTAATGAATTTGAACTAACCATTTGGTTCAATATCTTTAACTCGGATATATAGATTATTAAGTTGAAAACATTTTCGACACTTTAACTTTTAAAATTTAGTACAAATTAATATCTATTCATTTTTATAAAGATTTTCATAAGTAACCCAATTTCTTTTATAAAAATAGTCAAATGTCTTAATCCTCAACTGCATGTTAGCGGATCGTGTTGTTTTAAATTAGTTTTCAAAAATAGGTAACATCTATGTAAAGGAGAAATACAGAATATGAGCAAGACTTTGGAACAAACCTGGAGGTAGAGGATGAAATGGAGGGCGGGGAGTGAGTTTCCTTGATCCAAGAGGGAACTTGCAATTTGAGAGTTGAAAAGCCAAAAGACAAGTTTTGGAGAGCAGGAACATGTGTTGTAGGTACAGAATCAATGGCAAGATTAGCCCACTTGGGCTTCCATGACCATCCAACCAAGACCCCAATAAGAACAGCAATCCAGATGGGTGCCATAAACATCCCCAGCTCTAATATTACCTCCCCAAAAGTTGGTCTTTGTAAAATCTCAAGCAAAGCCGCTACCAAACCCATAATAAAAGAGAAGAAACAACCCCCGATTCAATCGTTAAAAAGGTATATAAACTTTGCGCACGGCGAAGAGTCGAGGGTTTCAAAAAGAAAAGAAAAAAAGAAGAAGAAGAAGAAGAAGATAGAGAAAGATAAATAAAAACAACCCTAAAGATAGATAGATAGATAGATAGATAGCAGGAAAGAAA
>JAJOOS010017121.1:0-24309 GCA_029582725.1 Solanum chiquidenum
TCCCATTTTATGTGGCAACATTTCCTTTTTGGTCAGTCCCAAAAAGAATGTCACATTTCTTTATTTGGTAAGTACTTAATTGTGCAATTCCTCTTTTACCCTTGTTGGTCCCACTTAATCTTGAAAAGAGTACTCTAATACATTTATTAGGAGAGAGAAAAATGAGTCTATTTTTTTGAAGGGCAATTTGGTAAACATTTCAAAGTCTTTATCTATTTCTTAAACTCCGTGCCCAGTCAAATGTTGCCACATAAAATGGGACGGAGGGAGTATTGAACAACTAAAAAAAATATCTGAACAAGCCACGCAATTATAAAGAGGGCTTGATACATACCTGACATGTGGTGTTGTCATCTTTGAGGAAATTAAAAATAGTTTCAAATGAAAGGGGAAGCCATAGAGAAGTAGCAGCAGTGGCAATGAAGCCTTGTGGTTGGGTAATTTCTAATTTTTTTCTTATAGAAACCCTATCTCCACTATTCAATTGTGATGAAGTTGGAAAATCTAATTTATCTGTCATGCTTAGGATTTCACAAAAACTCTTCACCATCCTTTGAGACAGATTCATCAATTTTTTCACCTCTTTTGGAATATCATAAACCACTGAAAATAAAAAAAGAATAAAAGAAAAAGTAATAAGGACTTATCAATTAGGGCATTCTTAGTGTGACAGAAGTCAATTTTTAGAAAATAATTTATTTTGAAAAAAGTATTTTAAAACATTTAATGAAGATTGATCCTTGATAATAATATTAACAAATCAGACAGTGTTTTGATGATATTTTCGAGTATTAAAAGATGACAGTAATGTGTTAGTGTTGTTAAAGTGTTGATATAACGTTAAAATTTAGATAATTATGAATCAAAATAATTTCTCCAAAAAAAATGTGAAAAGAGATCATTTTTCCCATTTCTTTGGTAGAAAAATATTTTCTCTAGAAATGACTGATTTTTTTGAAAAAAATCATTATACCAAAGGTATCCTTAAAAAAAAACTTTAAGAAAATGTTTCAAGTTAAAAATTGAGATAATTGCAAAGAAAAATATCTTTTACCCAAAAATAAAAGAGATGATCAATTTTCAAATCCTTTAGATGAAAAACATTTTCTCTAGTCAAACATCAAAAAATAACTTTTTTTTCTTTTTTTTAAAATCTTTCACACCAAACACACTTTTGAAGAAAAAGAAAACTTTTAAAAAGAAGGCTATATTTCAAATAAACAAAGAAAAAGGGATGGATTTGAGCTCCATCAAGATTTTGTCTTTTTAACTCAAGCCGCTTTGAGGTGACAATTTATCTTATATATTAAAATTTGAAGTCATAAATATATAAAGAAGGAGATATAAAATCGAACCTCCTTTGAGATCATGCTTAGTAGGACATATTGCATCCATTGCAAAATTATTTCTCTCAGACATCCTTTGAAGTGTAACAATCCATCTTTCAGCTCCATATGTTTGATGACCACACAACAAGTCTTTAAAGATACCATTAAACTGATTTTTTTCATCTACTTGAACATGTTCAATCCACGTAACCTATAAGAAAAATATAATCACGACAGCAAATCCAAAAATTAGCTGGATCATTGGAAATGTTTTTGATTGGAACATATGTTGAAAATTCATATTTTTAATGGTGTATGTTGTTATAAGGTGAAAATTGCATAAGACAGTAAAAGAAGAAAACTATTCATTTGCTTTTGCCCTTCCCCGAACTCCGGTATTGAAGGAGGTCAATACATTAAAATGCCTCTTTAAATAAATAAAAAATATAGAGAGAAATTATTCTTACCATACTTCCTCCATTGCCCGTATCTTTGATTGCACAACCAGAAGGAAACTTCCAAGCATAAGAAGGTACATGAGTTTGAATCTCTTTGAATAAATCATATGAAACATCCAACATTATCCATGTTGTTTGATCAAGTTTTCTGCAACAACGTATGATGAAAAATTCTCTAGCTTCCACTAAAGGAGATAAAATATGCAATTGTTCATACATCTGTTTTCATGAACCAAAAAATAATTATATTATTTTAAGAAGTAATTTTAATATTTATTTGAATTTAGGAGGAAAATTGAAAATAATTAATAATTTACCAATTGTATAGAGCCTTCAATATTCCCAGGATTAATAACATCAATATTCCTAGCTTTTCTGACTATAGTGGAAAACATGTTCATCCATTTAATCTGCATATACAAAATCAATCATTTTAAGTATATAATTAATGATTAAACAATAATAGTTACACCTCAAAAATATTTTAAGTAATTAGAGTTGCTATTCAAATGCTCATTGTTCATGTCTGTCGCTCCATTTAACTCATAATAATCAATATTGTATGGGAGAAAATTAAAAAATAAAATGGCCTATTGAAAAATAACTATAAATTTAAAGTCGTTGTTCAAAACTAGTCGACTTGAATCCATGACGTAAGTGTGTTACATTTCAAAAAGTCATAACACAAAGATAAAATGGTCTAAACCTCCCCCCTCCAATCTATATCCGAAATTTCAACTACACACTTATTCATTACGAAAGTTCTATTACTCCCTTACACTATTTTAAAGTAGAATTATTTGCTCCGTGAATGATGAGGTGGCAAAGAAAGTGTAGTTCACTCTCTCAAAGAGAGTGAGAGGTAAAAATAATAATTAAAACTTTAATTTTAAAAGTATTTCTTAAATTTTATATTATTATTTTTTGATTCTTTCAAAAATCTTTTAGTTTCTTTTTAAAAAAAACTTTTTATCGTCTTTCTTCTTCTCTTCACCAAAGCTACGTCGGCATGCGGCTCTGCTCCACCACTTGATCGCCGCCCTCACCAACTTTTCATCAATAAGTTAACTTTCATTCTCAAATCACAAATTTCTCACAGTAAATTCACTTCTCATCAGTGTGACAAATTGACAATAACTCAAAATCAAAATCGAAAGTCATCCGGCGGCTCTGCTCCACCACCAGGTCGCCGCCCTCACCGAGCTCTTATCATTAAGTTCACTTTCATTCTCAAATCACAAATTTCTCACAGTAACTTCACTTCTCATCAGTGTAAAAAAATTGACGAGAACTCAAAATCGAAATCGAAAGTCAAGAGGATCAAACTTTATAGTCATTAATGGAGAAAAATTCATTAAGTAACAGTCCATCAATGGAGAAGAATTCATCAATGAAATCATTAGGTAACAAACCCATTAATGGAAAAGACCCAATAATCAAAATGGGTTGCTCAACATTGTTAAATTCTAGCTTCAATAGAGAGCATCAAAATTTTGCTAGTGTTCATAACTCCGGTGAAGCTCGAAGAAGATGATGGTAGTCATAGAATGTATCCCAAAATCTGGAAAATCAATTGTCAAGATCAAAGAAAAAGAGGAATGGAAAAGAAAGTATAAATCAAAGAAAAAGAGGAATGGAAAAAGGAAAGTAAAAGAGAAAGATGGAAATATAGATGAAAAATAATTGCAGAATAAATATATATATATATTTAAAAGGTAATATTACGTGGCAGGGCGCGTGCAATTCACAATTTTATATAAATCTGGTTGTGTGTTTTTAAGGAGGTATAAATTATACTTTTAAAATATTCAGGGGTAATAGGACTTCCGTAATAAATAAGTGTGTAATTGAGATTTCGAATATAGATTGAAGGGGTTTTAGACCATTTTCTCTAACACTAACTTGGATTCCTCACTTTGTCATGTTTGAAATCCATGACATTGGCATGGTGTCTTGCCACATCAAAAACGACCAATTTTAAATAAATTCTTAAACATTGTCTACTTCTCAAAAATCTATCAAAAAAGTGACTAGCACACACAATTTTAACTCAGCTAAATATATGAGACGGAGATATATATATATAACAAAGAAAACCTAAGACCCTATTACTAACATGTTCTAAAGTGGTATAAGCTAAACCCAAAGTATACAATATCACTCATAAACTAAATTTTTATAGCATGAAAACGTTCAAAAAACTTACCGGGTCAAGAAAAATTGGGATCAACTCAATTGCAATCATTGGCACAACTCCAAAATACTTTGATGATTCAATTCGAGTAGTGGATGATATATAAGGCCGATATGAATTTGGAAATTTTCTATCATAACTCTCACGATGTATAAAACACCTCTCGTCACCTGATGATTTTACCCAGACTGGATCATTCACATCCAAAAGTACAAGCATTTCTTTCATAGCAGCATCAACAATATCAAAAATTGATTTTTCCCTATTATCATGATGAATACCATAATTTTCTTGTGGTAATGAGGACATAATTGGGATGTTATTGTTATTTATTAATTGTGCTCGACCATTATTGTCTTCATTATGATTATTTTCTTGATCAAAAGGAGGATTATATCCAATGGGAGATCCAAGAGTTGAACTCAGTGGTGCCAAATTTGAATCCATCCCAAAAGATATTCCACGAGAACTTGAGATGATTCTTGATATTCTTAAGTGCTGCAAAATAAAAAAAAATTGTTTAGTTCAGTAACCTACTATAATCGGTAATTATTTATTACAAACATGTCTTTGACAATATAAAAAGATAAAGTAAATAATTGCTAACAATATAGTATATAACATAAATTCTTTTAATTCAATTAATTTACTGTGAGATGAAGGTCGTCTCTCTTGTGTAGGGCAGGTGCGACTCATACAAAACGGGAAAGGAAAAATCCAAGATTTAATGAAGGAAACAAGTAAATGGGAAAACAAGTAAACAAAAGAGAGAAGCAATTTTATCATGAATAGAAAAATGAAACATACCATTTTCACTTAAAATTTTGCAAGAATCCTATTAGTAAGCCAAGGAAAAGAGGAAATGAGAAGCATTATAAAAAATATGAGGCAAATGACTTATTTCAAATCTATTGATAAATTCAATAAGACAAATAAATAATTGATTTAGGAAAATAAAAGTAAAATTCGTCAATAATAGAATTAGTTGTATATAGAGGGAAACAAAATTAAAAAGGTGAGGAAGTAAATGGACTAATAAATAGTGTAGTAAGAAATTGTTGTATTTAATTACACATCCAAAAAATTTCACGAAATTTAGAGAAGCGATTTTGGGGCCTAACCTAAGTGATTTAATAGTCTTGCCATGGAGCCGTCTCTACTTTTAACTAGTCTTTTCTATTTTTATTTTTTTTTGCATTAATTAATGAAAAATACATAATACTTCTTCATTGGGAGTAAATGATAATAATAATAAAAAGAAATCAATTGAGTATAATTATATTTATAGTAAAAAGGACTAATCAATTAAAATTACCTTTGTTTGAGCCCTTTTGTTTTGAAACCAAATCATGATTTGTTTAGGGTCAAGCCCTACTTTCCTACCCAGTTGGTTTTGCTGATCCTCGCTTGGACGTTGACATTCCTTGAAAAATCTTCATTTAAATATTCACAAGAAAATACATTATTAACCTAATTTTTTTTAAAAAAAAAAAATCTAAAAATGAAAAGATTAATAAAAACCTTGTACATATCATAAAAGATATGGTTAATTGGTAAGTAATTTTCTATTATTAATTGGGGTCTCTGGTTCTAGTGGTAGAATTAAAGTTGTCCTTGGTAGAGAAGATTTTACCACAAAAATGAACCTAATTCCCAGAGTGAATTTGGATTAGTCAGGCCCTAAAGAGGGTATCACATACTCATCAAGGTATTGAGGAGTGGTAAGTACGCATATATCTTTATTAAGAGACCTCGTATTTGCTTTTTGAAACTTAAGTCATCATCTTTGGTTGGGAGCATTTTACCCCCTCCCCCACCCACTCCCCCAAATGAGACTTTTTGACACAAATATGACTTAATTGGGTCCTAAAGTGGGACTTTCCAATTCAAATATAGATTAGTTGGGCCCTAAAAGTAGAATTTTTTATGCAAATCTGAATTAGTTGGGCTTCAAAAATGATATCATATCCACCAGAAAGTGTGCATTTTTGTGTGCAAAAAACATAAAAACATTAAAATTAAAGAAACTCATCTCTTTATGGTAAACTTCTTAATGAATAATCAAGAATAACCCAACCCATTTCTGTATATACACAGTAGATCAATCATCCGGAAAAAAAACTATGTTTGAATCATTTTAGCAATTCAGTCAAAACAATTTCATAGCAAAATCAAAAGTATAGATCTTTTACTAAATATGAATGAGATTATTAAAGAAAAAAATAGAAAATATAAAATCAATATAAATTAATGCACAAAAATGTAGAAAATAAATTATCATACCGGTAATGAATTTTTATTTAATCACTCATGTCTCTTAGGAAAATAACATCATATCTTTAAGCAAACGAAACTAGAAAAAATTGAACATACATGGAGGTTCAATTTTCTATTTGTCGTATTGTAAATAAAATTGCTCTTACTCTTCAAGTTGTTGAGTTTTCTCCACGTTATACTTGTGGCAATGCCTTTGCCTTTTTGGGGTGGTTGATGATTCTCCAACTTGTTTTTTCTCAGAATCTGTCATTTTTCTTTGCTAATTTTTTGTTCAATAAAACAAAATAACAAAAAAGAACACAAAAATAAAAAACAAGTCTTAATATCTTTGGTTTATTGTTTACCAAATCAATTTATATAAGAAACAATTAAAATAGAACAAAGAGAAAAGAGATATATAAAAGAGATTTTTACACACCTTTTGATTGATGAGTAGAGATAGAGAAATGTTATATGTTCATAGTAAGTGATCTCTTTATATAGTAGAAAATAAGTTGATTTTGTGATAGATACATTAAATATGATATCACAATAAATTAAAGGGGAAATTATATAGAATCTAAAGTGTGAACACAACATAAGAATTGTGATTTATTATGTTTGTCTTTTACAAAATATTTTTTTTGTGATAAGTTGTTGGACAATTGAGATTTCCAACATTAGTAAGGTTTGCTATTTATATATTGTCCACGCAAATTACATCATAGGTTAAATATCATAAATGGAAATAGTATTATGACATTTTGAGCCATAGGTTAAATTCCATAAATAGATATATAATTATGACTTTTGAGTCATGGTTAAATTTTAGAAATTAATATATAATTATGACTTTTTTCCATCAATGTCATATAGTTATGTTTTTAATAGAAGAATCACAATTGTTTTTATCCTACTATGATGTACTAAAAGATGATAATTTTTCTAATTATGTCAAGACTTCCTTTAAATTAATTTAAAATTCTGAATTCTTTAATTAGTGACCTTACCGTTAAAACAAGGACAATAAGTTCCACTTCCATCCTAAGTCTCCACACACTAAGATCATTTTCCATAAGTAAAGCAACTAAAATAGATTATATGGTCCAAAATAAGGGCATACAAATTATTAAATAAGTTATTTTCATCATATGTGGGTGCTTCTTATATTACCAAAAAAATAAAAATTAAAAAAATCAAATCCAAACCAAATAAAAATTTATTTATTTAATCATTTTGGTTTGATTTTCGATTTGAATTTATTTTTAACCAAATCATGAACCCACCTAAGTGGAGATATCTTTGTATGTAAATGTAATCATTATTAGTTATGAAGTACCTGTGAGGATCAGATTTTTAATGTTGGGTTGTTAGCTGATTTGTGGATATTGGACAATTCTGTTTTACAAAGGAAACTCCGCGAATACTTTTACAAAATGTTGGGAGTTAGTCAAACTTTAGGCCATGATGTGATGACCTCACCACGTCATCATGTCACATAAGCACCATGTATGTGTCACATGACACAAAGTTGCCTATGTAGATGGCTTACATAAGAGAGCGACTTGTCCTTGTGGGTGGTTTTAGAGAAATGTGGGAATTTCCCATGGTAGAACCTAAAATATCATAGAATTTACATGGAAGGTCCTTGGAAGATTTTAGGCATGTAGAGAGTTCTAGAAAAAAGATAACCTTGTAAATATGTAGGGACTTGTATAATAACTATTATTTACATTTTATCCCCTTAGTGAGTATTATAAATAAAGGGACATCCATTTGTAAATTCATCGAGAAAAAATCAAAGTGCTCTACAATGCAATCTTTCCTAGCAATATTCTTGTGTTCTCTCTTCCATTCTCTTGGCGATTCCTTGAGTTTTAGGTTGACTTGATATATCAAGATCGTGAGCAAGTGGTGCAAGATCGTGAGTAGGTTGTCAAGTCTTGCTCGTGTGCTTAGTAAATGACTAAGGACATGGCAATGTGGTATAAGATCAAGGTTACAACCAAGGAAATGGAAAACGATGGAGGAATCAATATTGCTAACAGTCAAGCCAACATCACCTAGGATGCTGCCAACAAGAAGGACTATGTAGAAAAGAGGAATGTCACCAACAAGAACCAAGAGGTACTGCTCGAGGTTTAGCCAAATGAAGGCCTTAAATCCCAAGAACCTTTTACCACAAAGGTGAGCGAGGATGATGTGAAGTTCCTTCCCGAGGATGTCTCGCTCGGTAGAGAGTGGGTCACGAAGGTTAATGAAAGGATGGACTCCATCGAGATATTTGGCCAACACTTTGGGAAAGTTGAAGGCACTCTAGGTATTCTTAATGGGCATACTCTTGAAGACATTGAAAAAGCATTATAAGTGACTTGGATAGATGTACGCAAACTGAGAGAGAGACGAGGTAGACCATCGCTACCTTAGATTCTACACTCATGGAAGAGTTGAGAACTATCGATGCCATGAAGACAAAGATTGAGGAACTCGAGGAGCAGGTCAATGTTGGTGTGACTGAGACTACCAAGAATGTTGTCGTGGCGAGGAAGGCTAAGATTGAGGCTCTCAAGCCAATTTCTTTGGCATTTGGAGAACTATTTACATGGAAATGTAAGGGATGACAATGCCAAGATCAACACCGTAGTGTTGTACTTGTTAGAGACTTTAATTTTGTGGTGGAGACATAAATTAACTAATGGTGAGAGACGTTTCTGCACTATTAACACATGGGATCAGTTCAAGGCCGAGTTCAAGTGATCGTTATTCCCAAATAATGTCTTGTATGAGGCAAGACGTAAAATTTGAGAGTTGAAGCAGACATGGAGCATACGTGACTATATCAAGGAGTTCACCACCCTTATGCTTCAAATCCCCAACCTCACCAGTGATGACATGTTTCATTTTATGATAGGTTGCAAAATTGGGCTAAGCAAGAGTTGTAACGCCAACAAGTCATAGATATAGACCAAGCCAAAGTGGAGGTTGAGTCTTTGATGGATTTTTTATGTGAAAGGTCTGACAACGGTAAACGCAAGGAGTCGAAAGGTAGCAACACCAAAGGTGGGGGATATCGTGGAAAAGGAAAAGAGACACACTAGCAACGTTCGAAGACTCAAGATGCTAATAAAAATAAGATTTCAAGAAATTATGTGGTCGCAAGAGCTATGTAGAGAAGAAAGCACAGGCTGAGAAAAAGTGATTCTACGGATGTGGAGGAGCGCATGATTTCAGGAACTATCCAAACTTAAAGAGTCTCAGTGCCATAGTGTGTGAGTACAAGGGGAAAAGGCAAGGAGAGGGTTCAGGCACAACATAGTTGGGTACGATAGGACTATGTGTAGCTTTAAAGAAGCAACCTATCCAACCCGATGACAATGGAAATCAGTACGTGGAACTCACCATCAACAACAAGCCTTCTTGAGCACTAGTACTGGAGCAACCCATAATTTTGTGATCGAAGCTACAACAAATAGAATAGAGTTGAAGCTTGATCCAACTAACTCTTGTGTTAAGACAATGAATGACGAGGCATAAAATGCTCAAGGTATAGCCCATGGTGTTGGTATCAAATTTGGAAATTGGAAAGGTACGACAAACTTTACCATTACAAAAATGGATATATTTGATATTGTTTTAAGGCAAGAGTTCTTCACACGGTGTCATACCTTGATCGGCCCCTACATTCATTGTATTTTTGTCATCGAATGAGAAGGAGCTTGCATGGTGCCTATAGTAACTATACCACACAAACAGAATCAAGGACAAACTTTTGTCTATACAGCTTGTGGAGGGACTCAAGAAAGAGTAGATGATGTTCTTGAAAACCACAACAACTTTTGAGAGAGATAGAGACAAGAAGTTATTGTCATGTTCCACATCCATTGAAAGGGGAAATCATCAAAAGAAGCTACACGAGAACGGTATGAGTACTTGTGGCTATTCAAAGATAAGACATGAGATTTTATTTAGTAGTAATGCACCGTGGTTTTTGCAACATCAGGTGGGGGAGAGTGTGATGACCCACCACATCACATGCCACAAAAGCACCACGTAAGTTCCACATGGCACAAAGTTGTCTATGTGGATAGCTTACATAGAGAAAGACTTTTCCTTGTGGATGATTTTAGAGAAATGTGGGATTTCCCATTGTATAACATAAAATATCATAGAATTTACATGGAAGGTCCTAGAAAGATTCTAGGCATGGAGAGAGTTCTAGAAAAGGGACTACTTTATAAATATGTAGGGATTGGTATAACAATTATTATTTACCTTTTATTCCCTTAGTGAGTAGTATAAATAGAGGGGCATCCATTTGTAATAGAGGTGCATCCATCAAGCAAAAATCAAAGTGCTCTACAATACAATCTTTCCTAGCACTCTTCCATTCTCTTAGCAATTCCTAGAGTTTTAGGTTGACTTGACATAGAAAGATTGTTAGCAAATTTTCAAGTGTCGCACGTGTGATTAGTAAAAGATTAAGGACATGACAAAGATTCACATTTGAGGATGAATGTTGGTAGATAAAAATACCATAACACTCTAAAAATTTGGGCTTAGTTCAAAAAATATCTTATAGGTTGACCCGAACCATCATTAACCATGTGAGAATACATGATCAAGTTTTTATCAAATGAAGCACTAACTATAAAAAAGATGCAAGTTGAAAAAGATTGAAAACACAAAGTTTGGGAAGAACTCTGTCAACCTGCAAGTTGCATAAGTGACATACAGACTGCATGTTGAAGTGCATCTGAGGTCCAAGAAATGCATAATTTTGAAGATTAAGATATTGTGATGCAGAATAGCATACAGATCTCATGTTGGACATGTGGGCCGCATGTCAATTATATGTTGTTTTCCTAAAAATCAATATTTTTAAAATTCTGGAATTCAACAGCTAAGGTCACATGCAACCGTATAATTTACCTATGGGATGTAGGTTGGGACATACGTAAATGTATTGAAGTTAGAATTTTTTTGGGATTCCTAGGTGGCCACCTACGAAGTTACTTAGGGACCGCATGTCAAATATAGACATGTTATGTCATATTTGGAATCCGTGATTTTCAAAAAAATTGTTGATTCAGGGGACCACATATGGGCTATCTTATGGACTCACGTTTCCACATATGGACAACAAGTGGTAGCCATGTGCCAAAAAATTATAGAAAACTGTAAATATTGGTTTAGTTGAGATTTTCATCACACTTTGTTTTTGGCCTAGTTTAAACAGAACACCTTAATTCTTCCTTTATTTATCTAAATTGAGTTTCTACTAAAGTCTCATAGTTATTACACCGAGTTAACAAGCATTAACACCCAAATCATCTTATAATTTGTAGAGTCAAGGGATTTGACTCAAGAACAATTGAAGGGATTTTCTCAAGGATTCTTTGATAGGTAAATCCCTAGTTTATTTATAGAAAGTAGGTGGGATAATTAGGTTCCTATAGCCTATTGAAATACATCATAATTGGGTGATTCTCCTATTCGAAATGAACATTAAGATTACCCTAAAATCTTAGTTTTCCATAAAGGGTCATAATCCATGAAAATAAACCAAAGTTCTAAACTTTATCATCAAAATTTGTTGTAGAGTCAGGTTAGCATTATCGAACAAATTTAGACAATTATTAGCGAGGATCAAGGAATCGATCCTTCATGACCTGACAACATATGTATATGGATTTTCTTCACCCTATGAATTAGATATTTTATACTTAATTTCTAAATTTACATTATTTGAAGAAGTTAAACTCTATGAATGGTCCATTAATATGAAACATGATAATTACTTCCTTACATGATTTCTGAACTATTGTTAGGACCATGGAATACCCAGATTTGAATATTAAAGTTATTCAACTATTCTCTCATGATTTTTACTATTTGTATTTGTCCTTAGATGAGTCGGTATGTTACCAACTTATTGGACTCAAATTAAAGTATTATTGTTATGTTGTAATGCTCATTAAAGGGGTTTGAGGCCCTAGTTCTCTTATATGCAGACATTTATTAGATAAGCCAAGGTTGATGGATTTGGAGTTTAAAATCACTGAAGCACACCTGTGAAGGAAAAGGCATCGTGCAATAGCTAATTGGCGTCTTGCTGGATAAAAACCAGCTTGACTAGAGAAAGACTGCCTAAGCACCAACAAATCATTAGCATAGTACAAATCCTAATCGATATTCTGTCGATTCCAATGCAGGTATCCCTATTTAAATTAAGTGCTAAAGCGGTGATGCGAATGACACTGAATAATCTTGGAATGGGTTCTGCCTGTCCAGCGCAGGTTGAAGAGCAAAAGCTAAAGGGAAAACATACTTGGAGAATAAATTGCTTCATTTGGAAGGTTTCAAGGATTGAATAGAAATTTGTGTAATTTATGTACCTTTATCTTCTTTCCAATTGGGAATAGGAGAGAAAAACACATTTTTTTTGGATAACTTGTAGTGTGAGAAAATAACTAAGATCTTACTTATTTGATAAAGAAAAAGACTCAGATTTGCATACATCTAAGTTTGGATCTCATATTTTTTAAATCAATTTTGCTTGAAATTGAGTATTTCTACATGGGTAGTCCAAAGGATAGAATAGAAATTTGTATGATCATGTACCTTTATGTTCTTCCCAATTGGCAGAGAAAAAATACTTTTATTGATAACTTGCAGTTTGAGAAAATAGCTAAGAACTTACTTACTTGTTAAAGAAGAAGACTCAAATTTTTATACATCTAAGCTTGGAGCCTAGATTTTGTTAATTAATTCTGCTTGAAATTGAGTATTCCCACATGGGTATTATCTCTATTTTTTTAAATTATGAGTAGATAAATCTGTAGCTAGGGTTAGTGTGTGCAACATGTGGATGTAAAACCTATTGGGTCTCAATAATTAGTTATAAAACTGATTGTGTTGCATGAATCTATTATTATCTTGAAGTTTTAATCTAAAATCAGTGGTTGCAAACATTGATTGTACTCTCTATGTAACACCTAGGAAATTGAAAAGTTGGATTGAAAAGGAAAAGTCATGTTTTGGCACTGAACCAATGATCTACGAGTCCTATCTACGAACTGTAGAAAGTTCTACAGGACATAGAAAGGCAATCATAGAACTTGAGTTGATTTTTGGAATTTTCAAGTCCCAGTAAGTTTACCTATGAGTATGATGGGCCGTAGTTAGTGCTACAGGTCGTAGATGGGTTCCGCAGAAGGGTTCCAGACTTAGTGAAAGTTGTGCTTCAACTTGGGATCTATGAGCCAAGAAAATTAGATAGACGATAGGAAGGTTTCATGGAATTTAGATAGATTTTAGTCCCCAGTAAGTGATTCTACAGTTTACTATTATAGACCGTAGAAAGTCATAAAAATCGTAAGTCACTTCTAGCAATTTTAATGAAGGGTGCTTTGGTCTTTTACTACCCAACTAACCCCTATACTATGTAGTTTTTGACCTATAACTACCCCTATAACTAATTTTCTATTCCTAAATCTACCCAAACACTCTCATTCTCTCAAATTCCCAAAATTCATCCAAGTTCATCCCCTCCAATTCTCTCTCAAGTTCAAGGAAGAATGTTAGGGTTTCAAGCTTCAAGTTCTTCAATCTTCATTGCTTTTAGGGATTTGATTATAAAGGTATGTGAAATTCACCAATGGATTTCATTCATCTATTCGGTCCTAAAAAGGATCTCAAATCTCCAATTCAGTTCCACCCAATTATATTAGGGGTTCATGCAAATCTCCGTGTGTCCAATTTATCATGATTCAATTATTTGATTTCAATCTTATTATGCATGATTTGGTTCAATTACATATTTTTCATTTAATTTCATATGGAACCATGAATTATACTTGATTTTGATGATGAATCTATGAAGAAAGCTTAAAAACTTATGAATATAATTTATGAAATAGAAACCTTATGATCTTATGAATATTATTTATGAAATAGAAAGCGTATCAACTTATGAATATGACTTATGAAATCGATGTATATTTTATGAAAAGAATGTTTTATGAATTAAAGATACTTTTGAAATAAGTGTCAATGAATTGTAAAAGTTTTCTCACATATGAAAGAAGTATATGAATTGTGAAAGGTTTTCCCACAATATGAATGAAATCATTATTTAGATGCTTGGGAAGGTAAGTGTCTATATGAAAAAGTTTGTGAATCATGATTTTAAAGGAGCTACTCTATGATGACTTTATAATTTTGATTGGTATTTTGAATTTTGCCTTTCCTAATGTTATGATTTGATAATTGACTTTATCTATTCCGTTGGGATTTCACTTAGCACTGAGAGAACTTGAGGTGGAGGCACAAATAGGGTAGTATCTAGTAGCAATCTCTAGTTCCAAACTACATGCCCCGTAGGTTGATCTTAAATGACCTAGCTAGTGGATCAACAATAGCATTAATGATATGATACAGAGTTCCACCTTGGCAAGTAGACTCTCCCTTCTCACTGTGGGAGTTACATCATATTCTATGTCATAGCTCACATGGTGTATTGTTGGTTAAGGCTAATATCCCACATAATGAATTAGGTTCTTTCAAAAGTTTTATGAAAGCTTCTCAAATGATTTCAAGTATGCATTGACCTTGTTTAATTTCTTATGGTCCTTTAAAGGTTTTTATTAATGTTTTAGCTTGGTTACACATATCATGTTAAATTCCCCATTGATCATGTTTATGTTTTATGCATTTCCCCATACTTAGTGCATTCCATGTACTAATGCATACTTATTCCTATATTATCTTATAATATACAGTCTGATGTATCACCTTCCACTTGTGGCCAGTTTGGATTGTTACTCCATTTCTTTGGATTGGCGAGTCCTCATACTTCGAGGGAAAGATCATGAAAACATTTATTGATTTATGATTTTACTTTGAAACTTTTTTCGTGGCTTATGGGTTAGTTCCCAACCACCCTTGTCCTGTTTCTGAAAGTCTTGTCAAGAGATAGTTATGATTTCACACTTATGTTCAACTTTTTGTTTTATGATATGAGACATTCTACTTAAATGTTTCTTTTGTATATTCTATATTGTTGAATGCATGTCGAGTGGCTTGTGTAGCACCTATCGGGGTCCTCTATGTCATGTCACATCTAGAGTATACTTTGGGTCATGAAATACTTGATATTCAGAGCACAAGGTTTAGAAAAGGTCCTAGGATTTCTGACAAGTCACGTCGAGTAGAGTCTTATTCATAAGTGTGAAAGGCACCAAATTTATTAATAGGAGGCTACAAGGCATTTAGAAGGCTTCACTTCTTTCACTATTCTAAAGTCGTGCCATAGAGTTCATCTCCATGAAGGTCTTTCTCCAAACTCTTTTCTAATGTTTTTCAGGATATGACCCCTTGAAGAGCTTATGTGAGAAGAAATGTGTCTAATGATGTGGAACCTAAGGTTTCTCAAGCCTTCGTTGATGCTTTGTCTAAGAAAGTGACTCATGTCGAATTTTGAGTTGCTTCCAAGGGTTGGCTCAAGCTATGACGGACCAAGACAATAGTGAGTTCATTTCTCCCATGAAAACCAAATGTTGGTACAACCGTGATAAGGGTAAGGGACTTCACTAGGATGAATCTTGGAGTTTCATGGGTTGAAAGTTGATGAGGATTCTCAAGAGTTAATTGATGAGGTGTGTATGATAGTGGAAATTATGGTACTGTCACCAATGGAAAAGGAAGAATTGGTTGCCTATCAACTTAAGGGTGTTGCTCAAGTTTAGTTCAAACAATGGAAGGAAGAGAGAGTTGTTGATACGGGTCCTCTTGATTGGGAGAAATTCAAATAGGCTTTTCTTGATTGTTTCGTTCCTCTTCAGATGAGGGGGGACAAGGTTCCTAAATTCATCAATATTCGTCAAGGAAATATAAGTGTGAAAGAGTATGCTTTCAAGTTTACTCAATCGTCTAAGTAAGCTCTTATTATAGTTGCCAATTCTAGGGCAAGGATGAGAGAGTTTGAGTCGGGCGTGTCCGAAATAGTGGTCGAGGAGTGTTATACCATAATGTTGATTAAAGAGTTGGAAATATACAGTTTGATGATTCATGCCCAATAAATTGAATAGGAAAATTTAAAAGAGAAATCTAGGGAGTTAAATAGGGAAATGATCGATGATGGTGACTTTTCTCATTTTAGGTCCGACAGACATGGTCATTCTCATTTCCAAAAAAAGTTATCCATTCAAGGTTCTTCTAATGTTTCAAATCCTAAGTCCAATAAATATAGGGTGTCTAACCCTAAGCCTCAAGAAAGTGGTGGAAATGAGTCTTTTATTCTCGCTTGCCAAAGGTGTGGCAAGAGTCACTCAGGAAAATGTTGGGCCACTACGAATAATTGCTTTGGTTGTGGAAAAAGTGTCACAAAGTGAAGGATTGTATGTTTCATGCTAGCAAGGAAAGGAAGCTCAGCCTAGTGGTTTTGGTGTGGGTGCTCCTCGTCAGAATAGATTATATGCACTTTAGACTCGACAGGATCGTGAGGGTTCTTTGGAGGTGGTGACCGGTATTCTAAAAGTCTTTTATTTTTATGTGTATCATTTGCTTGATCCAGGTGCTACATTTTCATTTCTTACCCCCTTATGTGTCCATGAGATTTGATGTTGGTCCTCGAATCCTTTCTAATTCCTTTCATGTCTCTACTCCTGTGAGTGATTCGATTGTTACGAATTTTTTTTGTAGAAATTATCCTTTTTCAATTTCTCATAGAGTCACTCATATTGATCTTGTACATATTGATATATTTTGATGTTATTCTTTGTATGGATTGGCTTTATGCTTCCATAGATTATAGGACCTAATTTGTCATATTCAAGGTTCTGAACGAACCTATCATGTTATGTGAAGATGGAAGTTATCCTCTTAAGGGTCGGTTCATATCTTGCCTAAAGGCTTGAAAAATGACTTCTAAGGGTTGCATTTATAATCTTATCCAGGTAAGGATATAGATTCTGAAACCCCTACTCTTAAGTCAGTTCTAATAGTAAATGAGTTTTTGAAAGTGTTTCCCGATGATCTTCCCAGTTTTCCTCCCGTAGGCGAAATAGACTTCGGCTTTCACCTTCTCTAAAACATAAAACTTGTGTGACACCCCAAAAATTTCTAAGCTAAGACCCGAATAAGTATATAACACCTCGCAACTCTACTCTTAAAATTTGAATCATTCGTGTAACGCCTCGAACATATAGAAAGGTAAAAGAGGGATAATAGGAAAGTGCACGAACCTGAAATGGAACATTGACCCTTCATAGAACCCTAAACGGTCCGTTTAGGGGTCCACGATCCATTTAGGAGAGGTACCCCAACCATCCAGGGCTGCCAGGATTTGAGTCACCTAGATGGGACTCTAGACGGCCCATGGTGACTTGTACAACCTGTTTAGAGGTCCACGATCCATTTAGGGGAGGTACCCCAACCATCCAGGGCTGCCAGGATTTGAGTCACCTAGATGGGACTCTAGACAGCCCATGGTGACTTGTACAACCTGTTTAGAGGTCCTTAGAGATCACCTATCAATTTTTAAGTTAATGTAAATTCTTTAAATATGGGAATGATTTTGGATATAAAATAAGGTCACAAGAATCCCCTAGCACAAAGTTGAGTTGGAAGCTTTCTTACATGATTGAGTTTCGATTTGAGATTTTGCTTGGGTCAACTTAAAATGATCATATCTCTTAGAACATAAGGAATTAGGTTGCCTATGACCTATCTAATTAAAGGTCTACGAGTCTCATGTCTAACGCCACCAAGTTTTCTCCATTTTGAGTTTGGAGTAAAAGGGTATGCATGTTTTAATAAGACCCCATCAGCAAGTTGAAGTTTCACAGATGGCTATATGGCCGGTGAAGTGTTTCACGGTTCGTGGAGCCCTAAACAACTTGTGAAGCATTTCTTTTAGTGAACTTCATCAGTTTTTAAGTTAGGGTCATTTTGGTCTTTCCCCTATGTGTTTGGTACCTAAGTTATGTCGTTTTTATCTCTATTCTAAGCCTAAACCATGACACTTTACACCTAGTTAAGGGCTTATAAGGTTTTAACAAGTTCTTTTACATTCATTAACACTTCAAATCCTTAGAGAAAGGTTCCAAGAGGAGAATAATATAGGGTTTCCATGCGTTCTTCAAATTTCATCGATTTCGCCAAGAACTTTGTTCTTACGAGTATTTAAGGATATCATGGTATTGGAATAGTTCGTCCTCAAGCCACACATCTACTTTCAAATCAGTAAAGGATTAATCTAGGTTTCTATTAGTAGATTTGAGTATTCTTGAGATGACTTGATGTTGAGCTCTGAGTTCTTGAGATCCTGATTATTGAATTTCTATTCCTAATTATTGAATTGTTGTTTATTGTATATTGAGATTTATTAAGTTCATTGTTCATGTCTATTCTTCAGCATGAACCATATCCCTGAGTATTCATTGAGTTCTTATTGAGAAACCTTTAAGCAAACATAATTGTTTTTAAGTGAGGTTTAAGAAAACAAAAAGGACTCTTGAGAAAGAGTTTGAAAAATGATTTGAGAAAGAGTATAAGGGAACTAAGTAGTCCCAAATGTATCATTTGTTACATTGAGAAGAGAACTATGATTCATGATTAGTATGACAGTCCAGTAAATCATCAATTTGTAAGCAGTGTGACATCTAGATTTGCTATCAATATTTATGCAGTAGACTTCCAGAGTCATCAATGATTAGATCACAATAAACATTTGTTATAAACTAATTTTTGAGGAAGTAAAGTAGAGTTTGAGTCGATTTTAAAGAGAATTTTGCGTAAAGTTCAAGGGAACTAATTGTTTCCCAAATGTAATACCTTTACATTGAGAAAGAGGAACTTTGATTTATAAATGAGTTTATGAGTTCAGAGATACTTCAGAGCATAACCTCTTTTAAGAGGGTATTTTGAGTAATTACATCAAAATAGAAATAAATTATGTTTTATAAATTTGACCATGAGTATTTATTTATTGAGAGTAGTATTTATCACTGATATGCGGATGAGTTCAAACAACTCAAAATCGTCATAAATCATGTTTGCCAACATGGGTGAAGAATCACAGTTTTTAGATGAGCCCTTATGGCTTAGTAAATCCACTTAGTTGAGAGGTTCTAGTGGCACAATATATGACAGTTATGGCAGTGTGGGTGAGATGCAGTATCATCACATATATCTTCCAATAGAGTTAAAGTGTATGTTTAACATATCACTTAGTATGTTGAGTTCAGAGATGAGTAAGTATTTTGTAAAGCTTTAAATGATTTAACTACTTTATTTCCTTACATTCAGCTTGAGTATATTGAAATTTATTATAGTCCTTCCATTCAATTATTTCACCTCGACTATATTACATACTCGTACATTTGAATGTACTGATGTCATTCACCCTGTATCTTTTTATATGCAGATACAGGTGTTTAGGATCGTCAACAAGCGCTTCGTGGAGATAACTCTACAGTTCAACTAGCTTTTGGTATCAGAGCACAAAGTTGAAGTGTCTTAGGGTGTCTATAAAGTCATGTCAGTATTATCTTATTTATGGTTGTTAGGGCCAACTTCTATAAATGAGGGACTACAACCATTTAAGAAAAGTTTGTCTTATTTCATACGATAAATCATGAAATAGAACTGTGTCATAAGAAACTTATGTAAAAACTCGTGCGATTCTCAGATCCATTCGACTACCTCGTTATTGTTATACCTAGCCTCATTTTGGATATCTGGTTATATTTTGTTTTTATTTTTTTTCTTTTGCATATTTTGTGTTTTGTTTCTTTTGTTCAAACCTCTCCTCATTGATGGAATGTGCATGTTACTTTATTTCATTGGTTTCCCTCTTAGTTGCATGATTGTGTGTGATTGTTGTTCTCTTGTACATTTGAGTGTAGATTGCGATCGATCCAATGACTTAAATAGTGCTCTTGATGAACGATATGTTTGTGCAAGTTTAACTAGGTAATTTGAGTTGCATAAGTCATGTGTGAAATCTTAGCATCTCTTTGTGACTAGCCGATTGTCGAAGTGAGTTTTGTAATGACCGTTGCACGCGAGCTTAACTTGTAGAGTCATGATCGATGATTGTGTTGAATGTTTGGTGAGGTGAGTTTTGTTTGAAATATGTGCATGGTGATACCTAGAACTTTCCCCGTTGGTCCGATTGACTAACTTTAGTAAATGATGAAATGATCTTAGGCATAAATTTTTTAGAGTGAACCTAATTGGTATACCTTTGTCTGACCACCTTGTGAGTGTGTGAACCTAGCTTGAAACCATTTGAGCCTAACCTTTTCATTGGATAAAACATGAACACAATTGGCCTTGTCCTTCCCACCTAAGAACTTCATGAAGCATTGGTTTGTTTGAATAGCCAACTTAGGCCAAAAGCCTAAGTTGGGGGTGTGGTATGAATGAGGAAAGAATTCGAGTAAGAAGTTAGTGAAATTCATCCTTGGGATCTGGTGTTGAAGAAAAAAAATGGAACTCCTCCATATATATATAAAGGAGGGAAAGAGTTAAAAGAGAAAAAGAAATGATAAAACTGTTGTGGGAATAAAAGGGGTGTCCGATGAGCCATACAAAAATATTTAAGAGCTTTGAATATGCCAAGGATGAGTTGAGTCGATGAAAATAATGAAAGAAAAAGAGAAGAAGTGAAGTTTGAGTCATGCTTCATGAAGCTAGATGTCACTAAGCCAAAATGATCATACATGTACCATCAGCCCAATTACAAGCCGTGAAAGACCTTTTTGATCTTGCATGAGACGAATGATATGTTGGTTGGAAAATACGGACAAGCTTATGGGTAGAATCGTGCATGTGTTTCTCATTGGGAGTGTGAGTTAATTTCGATTCTTTAAATGGTAGTTTCTGATTGGCTTGTAAGAGCATGAAATTGTTCTTGATGTGAGGGCATTCGAATACTCTTGTTGAGCATGAACTTGCATCTGAAGTGAGCATTGTGAGCTTGAACTCTAATTGACGATTGCTAGTCACAGTTTGAAACTTTTAGTGCACAATTGAACATTACATGTAAAGATTGAACCTTGTGTGCATTCCTGTTGAGTCTCAAAAAGCACTATTTGTAGACATCCTTGTTGACCTGATTGATCTTGGTTTTACTTGAGGAAAAACAAAAGTTTAAGTTCGGGGTGTTGATGAGTCGGGAATTTCGACTCATTTAGAGTTTATTATTCAATGATTTAGTGTCCGCAATGCCTATTTTGTGCTCATAATTGATGTTAGTGTGTAAATATGCAGCAATGGAGGCTTAAGGGCAAGGCAAGGACACTATGAGGTGAAAATGAGCAAAAAAGTTGAAAAGCTAAAGAAAAGAGAAGTTGAAGCTCCCAAAGGCCACTCGGTGACTCACCGAGTGAGCCTCCAGCCCGCCAAAAGTTTTAGTGAAGTGGCCTATGTTCCAAACCAACTTGGCAAGCAAATGGACAACTCGGCGACTTACCAAATGGATCGGCGATCGCGATCTTGCCTGCCTAAAGTTCCAGAACAATTTGTTGCAGGAGTCGAGCCAAAATGCGAGAAGAAGCACAATTTGGTGGATCGCTGAGTTGATCGGCGATCACGACTAATCTCTCTGA
Source organism: Solanum chiquidenum (assembly GCA_029582725.1). NCBI lineage: Eukaryota > Viridiplantae > Streptophyta > Magnoliopsida > Solanales > Solanaceae > Solanum > Solanum chiquidenum. The sequence continues at coordinate 21,851 of JAJOOS010017121.1, forward strand.
GTGGACTCCGCACTGATATTTTTGGGAATGTATAAATATATTTGTTTAAAGAAAAAACAGAGTTCTCATATTGTTTGTTCCTGGGTTTTTAAGAGTTTTCACATTTTATTACATTGTTTAACATTCTTAGAGAAATTTGGGATTTAGATTTGGAGATTGTAAGATTTTAGCTTGGATTTGAACATTTGGCTATTACAGATCGTTAGCAATTCAGATGGAAAACTTTGTTGGTAATGATTTCTTTCTTTTCGCTAAGTTTAGCTAAAATCCCTTACCTTAGGGATGTGATCATGCAGTCGAATACATTAATTAGATAATGGGTGTTATTAATTATTGATTTTACTGTTGTTTTGAAGTGTGTTCAATTATTTGTTCATGTTTTAATTGATGAATTGAAGTTGCAAAATCAGCTCTAGCTTAGCTCTCTATGCTTGCTTGAGAAAGAGGTAATAAAGTAGAATGATTGATTGATAGTTGTATTGATTGCATCTTTAAAATCTAGCTTGAGAAAGTGGGTTTGATTGCATCTTTACAAATCCAGCTTGAAAGAGTGGATTAATTAGGGAACTGGGTTGTTTTGTAATGATAAGCTTGTCGAGGTTCGAGAGAACTCGTTTGAAACATAATAGTTGATCGAGAGATGACTATTGTATTCAAAACCTAGACTGCCCATTGAGATTCAACAACTTAAGCAACTAGTAATTACCCATTACGCAAAATTAGCATTCGACTGATCACATTCCTAAGGTCCGATCTCTAATTGTTTACTTCCCGTGTTAAGTCATATTTGTCATAAATTGGATACTAAAATCTCCCCCATTTGATATTAATCGTTGAAACTTCGTGATTTACCATGTTACGAAACTTTTACTTCTACAAACGATTAGGACACAGTTTTACTTCCTAATTGAATTCTCTATTGTATTACTCCATGTGGAATCAACCCTAACTCTTAGTTGGGTTTATACTTGTTAGCGACCGCCTTCACTTAGAATTGAATGAAGTGTAGTTGAGCTTTATCATGATACGGGGACGAAAGTGTGCCAGGCCCAAAACAAAGTGCAACAACAATCTTAAAAGATTGAATTACCTAGAATTAGGACAGGATGAAGGAAATTGGGCCTGGTAGCCCAACAACTTGAAATTTGGGCAAGGGCCCAAGTTTATGATTTTCTTTTCCCCTTATTATTCTCTTTGACTATAGCTTGTTTGCTTTAAAAAAAAATTGGTTAATTTAATTAAATTTCCTAAAGATGAACCAATTTTGATTATGATAATTTATTTCATTTGAATAATCTTATTTAATTAGCTTTCTTTACTTGGTCATTTTTTAAAAAGATTACCTTCCTTTGTAAATTATTTCAAAGTGTTTAAGTTAAATTGTTTTCAAATAATTACTATTTCATTTAAGTATATATTTTCAAAGTTAGTCAAGTTGTAGGTCAACCGCACGTTAGCGGACACTTCGAATGCTTAAACCCTTCTCGAAGTGTAAATTGAACCCAGAACCCCCTTTGGTATTTTCAAATGATTTTTCTGTTTGAGTTTTTTGAAAATTATAAGTTTTCTTAATTTCTTTAAAAAATTAAGTGGCGACTCTCTTTTAAAATCAATTTTTCTCTTAAAAAGTTAAATTGATTTTCGAAAACAAGTAAAGTCTTTTATTTCTTTTTTGACGTAAAACATCGCCCTCTCTTCCTTCCATTAGTTGAACCAAACTTAAGCAACACCCTTTAGTTGGTAAGCAGCCAATTTCGTCTTTTCTACCGGAGTGATACCATAATTCCCACTAGCTTATAAACTTTATCAATGAACTCTTGAGGATCTTCCTTGACTTTAGACCCATGAAATTCCGGAGGATTCATCCTAGTAAAGTCCCTCACTCTAGTTGTCGACGTACCCATATTTGGGTTCACGGTAACCACAACCTTCCTATTTTCTTGAGCCGTCATAGCTTGGGCCAATGTGTGAAATCGGCTCGAAACTCATCATTAGTCACTTGCTCGGCCAAAGGCTCGACCAGAACTTGAGGAGCTTCTCATTCCACATTCTCATTCACATTCCTCCTACATATGCTCTTTGAGGGCTCATATCCTGAAAAACACCAGATAGGGATTAAGAGAAAGACATATAGAGTTACACTCTATCGCACGACTTTAGAGTAATGAAAGAATTCAATTTTTCTAATCATCTTATAGCTTCTTATTCATAAATGTGGCACTCTTCACACTAATGAACAAGACTCTACTTGATGTGGCTTAGAGACTTCCTAGGACCTTTCTAAACTTTTTTGCTCTAAATACCATGTTTGTCACTGTCACGACCCGAGAGTACCCCCTAGTCGTAACATGGCGTATTCGACCCTGAAGGGGTCTTATACAAGCCACATAGTCATTCATTGCATTCAATAATGAAAATAGTGCGGAATAAAAAAAACTTATTTACATCCACACATTTAA
>JAJOOS010017122.1:0-53385 GCA_029582725.1 Solanum chiquidenum
ATATAGACAAGATGATGTGTCATCTCTCTAAGGTCACCATTCATATTTTTCTTTTTTTTTCTCCTTTTTTTTTTGATATTTTTCTTTATTTTCCCCTATTTCTTAATTAAAGTAGAATAATTCAATGTAATTAAGAAAGGAGAATGCATGACTAGAATTGGAGTACCTTCTCAATTCTTCATTAATAAATATAATAATTAATATAATAACTTATACACAATAAATTAATATGATTGTTAAAGAAATTCCAATTTCAATAATATTTTTATTCAATTTTTTGACATTTTTCTTAATTTTTTTATTTGAATAATTTATTAAAAAATCTAAAACTATTTCTTGATATTCATTTAAACAACAAAGGTTGATATTTATTTTTATGAAATAATTCTCACATAACTATAGACATTAAACACTATTTCCTCTCTTCTTTATTTATTTTTATTCCTCCTATATTTGCTTTATTAAAAGTATTACATTCACAATTCATTTATTCCATTTTTACTCGTAATAATATTCATAACTCATACTTTTCATATTTATAACTCCTAAATATTTAATTTAAAATTTAAAGCACCTTGTGGTATTCCATCATTTTATCTTTATAAATATGATCATTCTATTATTTTTTTTATATATATATATAATATTCATAACTCATACTTTTCATAGTTATAACTCCTAAATATTTAATTTAAAATTTAAAACACCTTATGGTATTCCATCATTTTATCTTTATAAATATGATCATTCTCTTATTTTAGATATATATATATTTCATGTGGTACTATATTTATTTTTTAATCTTGAATTTATTCTTCAATGAAGACCGGCTTGTGAAATGAATACCGATAACGATAAGGATTCGAAGAATTATGAATTGATGAATTGATTTATCGAATTCATATTTTTTTTATAATGGAAGTTGTAAAAATGATGTTTGTATTGTATTACTTTCTTCTTTATTTATTTATTTATTTTATGCTTCTTGATATCTTTTTAGCTTGATTTTTACATTATTCATGTAACTGTTGTTATTAAGAGCATGTATAAGGTAGTTAAATTTATACTCAAGTTATTTGACATTTTTTTTCATCAAGAATTTCTTTGTACCCTTTTTCTAATTATAAAATGACAAATATAACTTCTAATATTTTATGTTTTTCTAATTTAATATATTTATAAATAAAAAACACTCATAACTCGTACCCTTTAGTTTTAATCTTAATAATTTTATAACTTACGAGTATAGTGTCAATTACTTTCCCTTTTTTGATATCGTTATTTTTTTATTTAGCATGATGGGAATATAAATATCATAAATACCATACATAAAATAGTACCATATTAACAATTCTTTATATTTTTTGTGTTTTATATTATTATAATTAAATAATTTATTTTTAATTGATGAATTGATTTATTGAATTCATATTCTTTTGATAATGGAAATTGCAAAAAATATGTGCGGGTTACCTCTCCTATGTGGTTTGTAAGCTATTGCATAGGAGCGGAAATTTTGCCCTGTGCGCACCCAAAGGGTAACGGCTGCGGATTTACCTTGTCATAAAAGAAATTGTAAAAATGATGCTGGTATTGTATTACTTTCTCCTTTATTTATTTATTTATGTTTTCTTGATACCTTTTTAGCTTGATTTTTTACATTATTCAAGTAATTGTTGTTACTAAGAGTAGGGGTGTTCGTGGTTCGGTTTGGATCGATTATTGATTAAAACCAAAACCAAATCAATCTAATCGGATTTTTAAATTTCCAAAATCAAACCAAACCAAACAAAAAAAATAACTGTCAGTTTGGTTATTGTCGGTTTGGTTCAATTTTTCTGGTTTATTCGGTTTGAAAGTAATAATTTTTTTCAGGACATACTTATCTCGATAGACCGAAACACCTAGGACATGAGAAATCCACAAAAAAACTATTGTCGGTTTAATTAAGCAATACTAACTTATCGGTTAGCAGGGTAAGTAAAGACTAAAATGAATTTTGATAAACTTGGACTTAGGATTGTTATAGTTGGACTAAAGTGTTGGACTTGAGAAAATGGTAAAGTTAAAGATTTCTGTTAATTAAAATTTAACAAAATATTTATATTTTATTTATGAATAATATATAAATAATTATAAAATTTATATATCTAATTTATCGGTTCGGTTTGGTTATTTTTGCGGTTTTTTTTAGTAAAACCAAAATCAAACCAAATGGTATCGGTTTTCAAAATTTAAAATCAAATCTAACCAAATATCGGATTTTTAATCGATTTGATTCGAATTGCGGTTCGGTTTAGTTTTTTAACCATAACCATGAACAACCCTAACTAAGAGCATGTATAAGGTAGTTGAATTTATGCTCAAGTTATATGACACTTTTTTTCGTCAAGATTTTCTTTGTGACCTTTTTCTAATTATAAAATGACAAATATAATTTCTAATATTTTAAGTTTTTCTAAGTTAATATATTTATAATAGTAACTAGTCATAGCTCATACCCTTTAATTTTAGTCCTAATAATTTTATAACTTACGATTAAAGTTTAGATTACTTCCCCTTTTTTGAGATAATTATTTTTTTATTTGGTATGTTGGGGATATAAATATTATAAATACCATATATAAAAAAGTACCATATTACCAAATTTTTATATTTTTTTGTGTTTTATATTATTATAATTAAATATTTTATTTTATTTATTGTTAATTGTGTTTAAAGCATTGATAATATATAATAATGACTTTAACATAGCTTTAATGTAATGACATGTTACCATCGTTATGGAAAAGCCAATGAGGAGAGAATTTGGGTGAGAAAACTTTTGAGTAGTGACTTGGAAATTTCTAGCCTAGGCCAGACTTGGATGAAATCTGAGTCAGGTGAGGTCTAGGGAAATCTTGTAATGAACGAAGGGCTTAATTATGAATTTGATCACATAAGAGGATAGCCAAGACATTAAAGAACTCGTACGGCTTTACGGAATCAAATTCGGGCGAGTAGAGCTCCCAAAACTAATCTTGGTGTGAAAGGGAAGTTTTTGAACGTCGAGGGTTGAGGGTGTGTTGCGAAATGGGAGCTTGGAACTCAAATTCCAACTTTCTACGTCCGTTCAAGCCGCCAGGGCGGGACCGCTATGGCGGGTTGGGGCCCTCCATGGCAGGGAAGTCGCGACTTAAATTGGGGAAAAACCCCAAAAATGTTATTTTATGCAAAACTTCATTCTTGAGAACCCAGAGATGACCCAGAACAGTTCTTGACAGTTTTCCACATTTTCTAGCACTAAAGGTAAGGAAATTGCTCTCTTAATCTGTATTTGGTTCGTAGAACTTAGAATCTTGGATAATTATCATTGGGGGAGGGTTTTGGCATGAAGTTAATGGTGAGAAAAGCCCTAGTTGAACCTTAGGATCTTGGGTTTGGCCATGGATTGATAGTTTGATTATTATCCGGGTAAATTAGGCCTTCTTTATTGATCCTTGTGTTAAATTACTTTTTTTAGACCAAGATCATGCAAAAAGACTGCGGAAAGGGAAGGCTCAAGTGTATTAGGAGGATTCAAGCTTGGTTTCGAGGTAGGTGATGGTTTGATTTCCTGTTTGTGTGATCTATGCCGATTAATTTTTTTATTGTATGCATGCATGTATAGGAATAAGGGAATGTGAATCAAATCTAATGCAAAGGGGTATAAATATGAACAATTACATGCCAAGAACCCATTACTTGATTGTATGACTATGAGCATTGTTCATTACGGGTGTGATTGTGATTGTGGTTGTGCTGACTGGATCAGGTGTCACGTTCTGACACATATATTGGATCGGGTGTCACGTTTGACACATATATTTGATCGGGTGTCACATTCCGACACATGTATATTGGATCAGGTTTCACATTCCAATGCACTAATAGTTTGGGTGTGGATTCCATTATAGGACCACTGTGATTATTAAATTCATGTCTAGTGGTCGTTGATATTGAGAACTGTATGCTACTCTTGAAATGATAATTGATCTATGTATTTTGTGTATGTGTTTACTGTGTTGTAATTGCTTTCCTATGTTTCACTTACTGGAGTGGCCGCGTGATCCTACTAGTACACTGTGGTTGTGTACTGATACTGCACTTGCTCGTTCTTTGTTGAGTACAAGGTATCTTTAGGCGGCTACTGATAGACCTCAGTTAGGGGATCATTGATCATAGACCGGATTTGAGGGTGAGCCAGTTCTTTCAGGCTGTCATGGATCCTTTCATGCTTAGTCACTTCTTTTTGGACTCAGAGTGTTTAGTTAGACTTTGCTTATGTTAGTTTAGGGGTTGCACCCCTTTTTCTTAGATTTGTTGGTTTATCGAGTTTTGGTACAATGACTTTCAGGTTCTAGGGGTTGAATTTTCGTAATATTATGTTAGTTGTTTTCTTTAAACTTTCAGAATTTATGAGAACTCCATATTTCATTAGTTATTTAAATATGCTTCTGTGTCTTTAAATGTTCTAGTTTTCGTTACTTTGCTTAGTCATGTTGTAGTAATGGTTCTCCCACCGGAGGGTTAGTGTGGTTGTCAATCACGACAGTTTGGGTTGTGACAATGTTGGTATCAGAGCCCTACGTTCGTTGATCTCATTGTACCAAAACGAGTATAGTAGTGTCTTGCGGAACGGTACGAAGATGTATGTACTTTTCTTCGAGAGGCTATACGACTTTAGAAAATCTCTCTTTCTTCTTCTCCTTCGTGCTATGACTTGATTCCAATTGGTATATGGTGATCCAAATTGGTATCTAATCTCTTTCACTCTTCTGTCTGCAGATGGTTAACACACGATACAATGGCGCCAGGCCTGTAGCCCCCACCAATGAGCCAGCTGAGGAGCCCGCAACAAGAGGTCATGGTCAAGGAAGGGGTAGAGGAAGAGGTAGGAGCAGAGGCTGAGGAAGGGTAGCACCTACTAGGAGTGGAGCCCCAGTTGTAAATGCTCCCATAGAAGAGGCCCCTCGTGCATATCATGAAGAGGAAGAAATGAATGTGGAGGTCAAAGACGAGGAAGATGTTAGATCAGAGGGGGATGCACAGGAAGAGAATACATGTATTCCTCCCTTAGACCCAGTGTTAGCTCAACAGATCATGACTTTTTTGAAGGGATTTGTTGGCCCTGGAATCCTTCCCACAATGCAAGCGACTCAACCTCCAGTCAACCCCACATTGTTTTTATGGTTCCCAAGGTGGGTGGAGCAGTAGGCACTGATGCCTTTTTCCGTCCCCTTGGGTCCTGTGATGATTGGTAATGAGCATGAGATGTTGACTAAGTTTCTGAAGTTGAAGCCGTCTGTGTTTCATGGTTTTGAGAGTGAGGACGGCTATGAGTTTATTTTGGATTGCTATGAGAGGCTTCACAAGCTAGGCATTGAACATCAGCACGGAGTAGAGTTCGTAACGTTCCAGCTTCAGGGTGAGGCTATACAGTGGTGGAGAGCCTATGTGGAATGCAGATCGCCAGTCTTGCCCCCACTCACTTGGCCACAATTCCATGCTTTGTTTCTGGAAAATTATGCACCCCAGACTTTGAGGGATCGTAAGAATGATGAGTTCATGGCTTTGAAGCAGGGTGATATGAATGTAGCTGCTTATGAGGCTAAGCTACATGCTTTGTCTAGATATGCTACACAATTTGTGACTACTGAGGAGGAAAGGATTCATCTATTCGTCAAGGGACTGAACCCTGAACTACATGTATTGTCTATTCACATGACCTCTGCAGGAAAAAGTTTTAATGAGGTGACAGATTTTGTGAAGAAAGTGGAAGGAGTTCGACGTGATGGGCAAACCAAGGCCTTGGCTAAGAAGCCCAAGAGCACAGGTAACTTCCATGGTTCCTACTCCAGAGGTTCAGGTAGGCCGACACTTGCAGCCCGACTAATTCATGAAGCCTTGCTCGCTTCTATAGGTGGTTACTCGGGAACTCCACAACATAATTTATTCTGGATAGCCAGAGAGCCACACTTTCGGCGGGCAGCAGGCCGTCTTTTGACCGTAGTTGTTACAATTTTGGAGAACTTGGGCATATGAAGAGAGATTGTCCCCATCCATGCATTTTTGACCTCGTACAGCAGCACACTAGAGCAGTGGTACCCACGGGCAAAGGTAAAAATGCCAGAGGACGTCCATAAGGTGGGCGAGGAGGGAATTAGCGAGGCCGTAGAGGCTGGGGAAATGGTAATGTAGGTAGAGGAGAAGTGCAGCCAGGCAAGGAGGTTGTCCATCAAGATGATAGGGCTCAGTGTTATGCGTTTCTGGGCAAGACCGAGGCGGAGTCATCTGATGCAGTGATCACATGTACTATTCTTGTCTTTGACCGAATTGCTACTGTTTTGTTCAATCCAGGTTCTATTTATTCATATGTGTCAGTTTAGTTTGCCTAGGGATTTGATGCAGTTTGTGATGTACTTAATGCCCCCATCCATATTTCTACCTAGTTGGAGAGTCTGCCATAGTCACTCATGTATATCGTGCTTGTCCTATATTGTTTATGGGTTTTCAGACTTGGACTGATTTGGTTGTTTTGGATATGAATGACTTTGATATAATTTTAGGCATGACTTGGTTGTCCCTCTATTATGATGTGCTTAATTGTAATACTAAGTCTGTAACTCTAGAGATCCCGGGTAAGGAAAATTTAGAGTGGGATGAGGTGTACAAGACTAAGCAAGCATAGGTCATATCTTTCATCCGGGCTAGGAAACTAGTGGGACAGGGGTGTTTGGCGTATTTGGCTCATATTCAGGATATTGATGTCGAGTCTCCCTCTATTGAGTCTATTCTTGTAGTGTCTGAATTTAGAGAAGTGTTTCCTATTGATTTGCCTGGTATGCCTCCGATATAGATATAGATTTATGCATTGACCTGGAACCAGGCACTCGCCCCATTTCCGTCCCTCCCTATCGCATGGCTCCGACAAAATTGAGAGAGATTAAAGCTCAAATCCAAGAGCTTCTTAATAAAGGTTTCATCATTCCTAGTGCTTCCCCGTGGGGTGCTCCTGTCTTGTTTGTTAAGAAAAAGAAAGGTAGCATGAGGATGTGCATAGACTATCAACAGTTGAATAGGGTCACCATTCGAAATAAATATATGTTACCTTGGATTGATGATCTCTTTGACCAGTTGCAAGGTGCACCAATTTTCTCTAAAATTGATCTAAGGTTTGATTACCATCAATTAAAGATTAGGCATGAGGATGTACCCGCTATGGGCACTATGAGTTTTTAATAATGTCGTTTGGGTTGACAAATGCGCCTGTAGTTTTCATGAGTTTGATGAACGGTGTGTTCAAACCATTTCTGGATTCTTTTGTTATCGTCTTTATTGACGACATTTTTATTTATTCGAAGAGTAAAGAAGAGCATGTCGACCATCTTCGTATTGTTTTGGGTGTCCTTAAGACACAAAAGTTATATGCAAAATTTTCCAAGTGTGAGTTCTAGTTGACATTAGTTGCCTTTTTAGGGCATGTGGTTTCAAGGGAAGGGATGGTAGATCCCTAAAATATCAAAGCATTCAAGAATTAGGTCTGGCCTAGCTCTGTGACTAACGTTAGAAGATTTATGGGGCTCGCCAGCTACGATCGTCAGTTTGTGAAGAATTTTTCTTTTATCGCCAAGCATATGACAAGGCTGACCAAGAAGGAGGTACCTTTCAATAGACTGAAAAATGTGAAGAGAGCTTTCAAAATCTCAAGACTCTTCTCACCACATCGCCTATTCTAGCACTATCAGTGGAATGTAAAGATTTCATTATTTATTGTGATGATTCACATTTGGGTTTGGGTGTTGTGTTGATGCAGGATAAGAATGTCATAGCTTATTCATCGCGATAACTAAAGGTGCATGAGAGAAACTACCCGATACATGATTTGAAGTTGGCAGCGGTAGTGTTTGCCCTTAAGATCTGGCAGTATTACCTTTATGGTGTCAAGTGTGAGGTGTTTACTGACCATCGTAGTCTACAACATGTTTCACTCAAAAGGACCTAAATCTGAGTTAGTGAATGTGGATAGAATTACTCAAGGATTATGATATTACCATCTAGTATCATCCGGGTAAGGCTAATGTGGTGGCAGACGCATTAAGCCGGAAGATGGTAAGTATGGGGAGTCTAGCTTGTTTGGGTGTGTCTAAGCGAGCTTTGTCCAAGGAGATTCAAACCTTGGAGTTTAAGTTCATACAGTTGGAAATCTCAGAGAACGTTGGGGTGTTAGCCAGCATTGAGGTTAGGCCCACATTCATTGAGGAGATCAAGGCCAAACAGTTTGAGGATGAGAGCTTGAATGTGCTAAAAAAGAAGACTGTGTCGGGCAGGGCACAAGATACGACTCTTGACACGGGTGGTGAGCTCAGTTTTAAGGGAAATATTTGTATTCCCCAAGTGGATGACTTGATTCATAAGATGTTGACAGAATCCCATGGTTCGCAGTATTCCATTCATCAAGGTGTGACCAAGATGTACCGAGATTTGAAACGACTTTATTGTTGGCCTGTCATGAAGAAGGGCATAGCTGAATTTGAGTCTAAGTGCCAAAACTCTCAGCAAGTAAAGTATGAGCACCAAAGGCATGCAGGTTTGCTTCAGCGAATGCAAATTCCAGAATGGAAGTGGGAAATGATAGATATGGATTTTGTGGTCGGTCTTCCCAAGACCTTGGGGAAGTTTGATTCCATTTAGGTGGTGGTTGATAGACTGACTAAGTCAACCCACTTCATTCCAATCAGAGTAGACTATATAATGTACAACAGTTAGCTAAAGTGTATGTGAATGAGATAGTGAGGCTGCATGGGGTGCCCTTTCTATCATCTTGGATCGTGGTACGCAGTTCACATCCAATTTTTGGGGGAAATTGCATGAGGAGTTGGGCACTCAACTAACTTTTAGCACAACCTTCCATCCTCAAATGGACGGACAATCAAAGAGAACTATTCAAGTGTTAGAGGACATATTGAGGGCATGTGTGATTGACTTTGGAGGGCATTGGGATAAGTTCCTACCTTTGTGTGAATTCTCCTATAATAACAGTTACCACTCCAGCATAGACATGGCACCATTCGAGGCACTTTATTGGAGGGGATGTAGATCACCCATAAGGTGGTTTGAGGCTGGAGATGTGGAACCTTTGGGGGTTGATTTGGTGAAAGATGATCAGGATAAGGTGAGAAACATCGAATCTAAACTTCTAGCAGACTAAAGTCAACAGAAAAAGTATGCAGACCGTAAGGTAAGGGACATGACATTTCAGACTGGTTAGCAAGTTCTTCTTAAAGTGTCACCCATAAAAGGGGTGATGAGATTTGGAAAGAAGGGAAATCTTAGTCCTTGATACATTAGACCATTTGAGATCTTTGATTGTGTAGGGCCAGTGGCTTATAGGTTGGCCTTACCGCCTAGCTTATCTAGAGTCCATCCAGTGTTCCATGTGTCCATGTTGAAGAGGTACCATGGGGACGAAGATTACATCATAAAGTGGGACTCAATTTTCTTAGACAAATACCTTCAGTATGAGGAGAAGACGATTGCAATTCTTGATTGGGACGTCCGAAAGATGAGGAACAAGGAGATAAAGTATGTGAAGGTTCAATGGAATCATCGTCAAGTTGAGGAAGCTATTTGAGAAACTGAGAAGGACATGCGAGACAAGTATCCCTAGTTATTCGACGATTGCGGTACTACTCTACCCTTACCTTAGCTAGTTTTTCCTAGTTTATCACTCGAGGATGAGTGATGGGTAAATTGGTATCTATTGTAACGACATGTTCTCGTCGTTATGGAAAATCCAATGGGGAAAGAATTTGGGCCCGAAAACTTTTGAGTAGTGACTTGGAAATTTTTAGCCTAGGCCAGACTTGGATGAAATATGAGTCAGGTGAGATCTAGGAAATCTGGTAATGAACGAGGGGTTTAATTATGAATTTGATCACATGAAAGGATAACCAAGACGTTAAGGAGCCCGTACGGCTTTACGGAATCAAATTCAGGCGAGTAGAACTCCCAAAACTGATCTTGGTGTGAAAGGGTAGTTTTTGAACGTCGAGGGTTGAGGGTGTGTTGCGAAATGGGAGCTTGAAACTCAAATCACAATGTTCTACCTCCGTGCAAGCCATGGGGAGAAATAACCCCCGCCAGGGCAGGGCCGCTGTGGGGGGTTGGGGCCCACCATGGCAGGGCAGTCGCGACTTAAATCGGGGAATAATCCCAAAAATGTTATTTTCTGCAAAACTTTGTTCTTCAGAGCTCAGGGACGACCCGGAACAGTTCTTGACATTTTTTCACGTTTATTAGCGCTAAAGGTAAGGATATTACTCCCCTAATCCATATTTCGATTCGTAGAACTTAGAATTGGGTAATTATCATTGGGGGAGGGTTTTGGCTTGAAGCTAATGGTGAGAAAACCCCTAGTTGAACATTAGGATCTTGGGTTTTGCCATGGATTGATAGTTTGGTTATTATCCGGGTAAAATATGTCTTGTTTATTGAGCTTTGAGTTAAATAACTTGTTTTAGACCAAGAACAAGCTGAAAGACTCCGTAAAGGGAAGGCTCAAGTGTCTTAGGAGGATTCAAGCTTCGTTTCGAGGTAGGTGATGGTTTGATTTCCTGTTTGTGTGATCTATGCCGGTTAATTGCTTCATTGTATGCATGCATGTACGTGAATATGGGAATGTGAATCAAATCTAATGCAAATGAGTATATATGTGAACAATTACATGTCATGAACTCATTACTTGATTGTATGACTATAATAATTGTTCATTATGGGTGTGATTGTGATTGTGGTTGTGATGACTGGATCGGCTGTCATTTTCTCACACATATATTGGATCCGGTGTCACGTTCAGACACATATTGGATCAGGTGTCATTATCCGACACATGTATATTAGATCGGGTGTCACGTTCCGACGCACTAACAGTTTTGGTGTGGATTCCATGAGAGGACCACTGTCATTATTACATTCATGTCTACTTGTCGTTGATATTGGGAACTGTATGTTACTCTCAAAATGAAAATTGATCTATGTATTTTGTATATGTATTTACTGTGTTGTAATTGCTTTCCTATGTTTCGCTTACTGGAGTGGTCGCGTGATCCTACCAGTATACTGTGGTTGTGTCACTACAATAAATTTGATTATGAGGGACAAATAATTTTGTCATCTATAAATCATATTTCATCACTAAAAATTTTGTGTGACGAAAAAAATTTCGTCAATCAGTCGTCACTAAACGTGTGTCACTAAAAGTATACAAAGACGATTTAATGCTTCGTTGCTAAAACTAATATATTAACTACAAAATAAAAATCGTCCCCAAATGCATAAACATTTATGACGAATTTATTTATCGTAAAAAGTGTAAATTTATTTGTAGTTAATAGTATATTTTGTCACTAAAAAGGTTATTACTACCGACAAAACTATATCGTCGCTAATTATTTTGTTCAATCAGTGACGACATCAATTGTCTCTAAAGTTATATGTATTTCGTAGTTGAAAAAAATATAATATCGTCACTAATGACTATTTTTTATATACAAACAATATTTTGTCCTTAAATGTATAAATTAGGGACAAATTTATTATTATAAAAAAGGTTAATAATTTTGTGATTAAATGTATCATTTTGTCACTAAAAGTGTTGCTTTTACCGACGACATACATTGTCACTAAATATTATCATAAGTAGTGACAATTCCAATTGTCACAAAATAAAAAAAAAATATTCATATTCAACAAAAAAGGGTACTACGATAATACATTTTTTGTCACTTAAAGGAATCAAGTTGTGATGAATTAATTTATTTAATGACAAAATTATTTGTCTCAAAATTCACCCATGATCATATAATAAAAATAACTAAAATTATACTAAAGAATAATATCTCATTACAAACTCCTTAAATAAAAGTAAAATATGTCCAATGACAAGAAAATCTAACTAAAATATACCAAATGTTACTCCTAAACAAAGACATATAGGTAAAAATTCCTTCCAAAGTATCAATAATGTGGTGACACATAGCTTGCAATCAATCTTGCTTCAATTCTTACCTTTTATACCTGTAAAAAGAGAGAGAAAATAAAATAAAGATTTAAATTGAGATATTCATATTAGAGTCAAAAGTAAAATATGTAACATAATTTGTCTTTCATATGTTGTAATGCCCAGTTTTATAAGTAATTTTTAATTTACAATATAAATTTTATCATTACAAATTTAACATAAGTGAAAGTTTATGGAGTATATCATCACAAACTACTCTATATGGCAACATAAACTCCATTATTCATGAAACAAACATAATGTAAAAACTAAAACCCGGTAAAAAAATAAGTGCAAAATAAACAAAAGAACAGAAAACCCCCACATAAAAACCATAAAAACATAAAAACAGTACCAAGTTCACATCTTTAACAATTGGTCTCCTAAATAAAGAAAAAAATAAAAAAGAAGACTCAGTTGTGATTAGGCCTTATATGGTATAGTCTCCGGTCAATTACTGAACCACAGAGTGTGAAAAATGATAATAAAACATAGCCAAATCTACATATTCATAAAGATCAATCAGTGATTATGTGAATATAGGGTTAAAAAATATGAAATACAAAGAAAAGACATTTCTTGTTGATTTCTTTTCATTTTTTGTTTTCCTCTCTCTATATATTTGTTTTAAAGTTGAACGTGGGAGATGAGAAAGGAAAGGAAGATGAAGAAGATAAAGAAGAGGAAAACGGAAGATTTTTTTTCTTTTTTCTGAATCAGTGTGATTGAATCACCTAAATATAATATTTTTTTTATGTTTCCTATTTTGAGTTTCTTTTAAATTTTTTTCCTTTTTAAAATTAATTAATTGTCTTGGAAGATAAAAAAAAAGAACCATCAAAATCGATGGCTGAAAACCAGCAATGCAAATTGTCATGGGGTTCACATTATAATTAAGATACTAGAAAAAATATATAAAAACAATTACACTTCCACTATTTATTGATAATTGATACTCTAATGTTAAAGTAAAGTTAAGCAAGTGTAAAACCTATAATGTAGCAATACTTTTCATTTCAAATTGATAGTCTTTTAAAAAAATATTTCTCACTTTTTAGCAATCTTTTAACTTTTTAAAGTCACAAAATTAAAGTTTTATCTATATTTCTTATCGAAATGAGAATCAGATATATATAGTTTATGAAGCTTCAAATATGAAATAAGCGGGTCTTTTTTGGTGTTTTTCATATAAAGAAAAAATATTTTCAAAATTTTTAAGTTAGGGCAAACTTTCTAACTCTTAGGCATATTTTGTGGAAATACAATTTAAAAAATATAAAATCTAAATCATTCAAGAATGTGTGCAACTTTCTTTTAAAGCTGAAATTGTTATGAGATTTTGAATTATAATAGATTTTCTATTTACTTATTTCTTGATTATTTAAAATTTAATTTTATTCTATTAATACCAAAATAATATAGTAGGGATATTGGTTTGGGTGGGGGTGGGGGAGGGTTTGGGCAAGGGCGTGCGTGGTTTTCCCTCTTTTTTTTCTTTCTCTTCTTCTTTTATTCTTTTTATTTTTTAACAAAATTAATATAATCAAAAATTTATTTTTTGATTTAATAAGAACACAAAATAAAAATAAATTAAAATAATATGCCTTCCCATACAAATTTTACACATGTTACATTAGTATAAACATGTTATGAATTATGGACACCTAAAATCTTTTATTTTTCTTTATTTTAGTCATTAAAATGAAAAGAAAATCCTACTAATTAAAATTAATATCTTACATAATAAATATTTGTTATTAATTATTCTCATCATTTAAGTTTGTTAAGTCATAAATACATGTATCATCGTAAGAAAATCAAAATATAAAAGCAAGAATAAACGTAGACAATAGTTTTACTTAAACATGAAATAAACCATGGGTTGTTTAAACCTGAAATAAAATAAGGTTCGTTATAATAATTTCGCACTAAGTCTATTGATATAAAATATCTAAACATAAAGTTGATATGAAAGATTTGAACATACTTCATATTATAACATCAACGAATACTAATGGTTTAAACACATACAAAATTTTATAATTTCAATATATTGCAACCAATGCTTGTATAATCATGACATTAAACTATATAAAAAGGATTAAGTGTTACCTCTTGTGAAAATTAATTCACAAAGAAAAGACCACACCGAAACCACAAATTAGAAATCACGAATACATACCCAAAACTCAACTTTTCTTTTGTCGCAGAACGATTTTTGTTTGTTTTTGTTAGTATTGGAAGGAAAGAGTGTTTGGTGTATGTTTTGGAATTTGGGTGCGTCAGTTTCTGTATATTTTTTTGATTGGTTTTTTTTTTAATCTTTCTGTCAATGTGTTTTGTGTATGTATCGTGTGTATAGTGTGAGGGGTACTATAAAAGGAACCCCAATTATCAACAAAAAAAATCGTTGATAAATTGATCAAATTGATTGGCAAATTGAGTTACCAATCAAATGCCAACTTATATTAATCCGTTACTAAAAGGTTCGTCGATAAATATTACCAATCGATTTTAATTTGTTGGTAAACTTACCAACCAAAATTCAGTTGGTAAACACCAAAGATGTTGTTACAAAATTTTGAAACATGGCCCTGAAATTTCCGTTGGTAAATTCATCAACTAATTTTTTGTTAGTATATCGTTAGTAGTAAAAAAAATTCTTCATTTTTCGATTCCGTTGGTAATACGTTGGTAATTATAGTAACAAATGCCTGATAGTAAACTTTTTCAAATACATTGGTAATTGGTTGACAATTTTAGTAACATAAAATTTATGTTTTTTTTTGGTTTCCCAAACGGTGTACTTTTTTTTTTTGTTGGTTTTCCATCCGTTGGTAAATTCATCAACAAATTTTTTTGTTGGTTTTCCATCCGGTGTCCGGTACCCCCACATTGGAGCCCGACAAAATCCGAATTCACGCCGGAAAGTCCCACATTAGGGGGTAAAGCGCTCCCTAACAAAGGCGACTCCGTACCTAAGGGGAATCGAATCCGAGACCTCTTGGTTAAGGATGAAGGAGTACTTACCATTCCACCACAACCCTTGTTGGTAATAAATTTTAAATACGTTAGTATGATTATTTGTTTTTCAAATAAATTTACTAATTGAGTGTTAGTTTGTTGGTAATATATCATTCAAGTTCAATGTTAGATTAGTAATTGATTGACAATATGCTCAAAATATTATTAACTGAATGATTATTCAATAGTAAAATATTTATTAATTTATTGCATTTAAAAATCTAAGAGCACGAATATAAATCCAAAAATTTTAGTATCAATTTTATAAATCATAATTGAATGAAACAATGCAAAATCTATGATAACAAGTTAAATTAATCTCAATATGACACATATCATTATATCAAAAAATTTAATTTGAGCACGTTTACCAAAAATATTGACCAAATCTAATTTTTTGTCAAAACTTAAAAGTTAAAACTCCTAACAACACAAACTGAAAATGAAAGCCTCAAAATCCGAACCCTCTATCTTATTACATCAAAAATGACCTTCCGCATCTAAATGCACTGACGAAATTTTCATCTGAGCATGTTTATCAAATATATTGATCGAAGTTAGATAATAATAATAATAATAATAATGATAATAATAAAATAACAAATTACTAACAAATAATAATAACAGTAATAATACTAATAATAATAATAATGCTAATAATAAAAATAACAATAATAACAACAAGAACAAGAACAACAACAACAATAATAATAACAATAATAATAAACTAGAAATAGCATAACCAAATAATAATAAAAATAAAAAACTAGAAATCGTCGAACCAAATCAATATCAAATGGCATCATATTCATCACGAAAAAGTAAAACATCAAGATTTTCAAAGTTCTTAATATGCTTGGTAGAACCTTGCTAAAGCTTTTGTTTTGTTTCAAAATATTTAATTTTATGAGAAGACGTCTAAAATAATTTATTAAGAACAATTTATTTTCTACTGTTAAAACTAAAACAATGTATATTTGAAAAGCTGGATTTCAATATCATATTATTCAGTACAATTATAAAATTAAAAATTTATTCAATACAATTATAAATTTATATAAAATTATACTTTCGATTTTACTATAAGAAATCTAATACTTGGTTCGATTCGATGAGTTAAACAATTTTTTTAAAAAAACATTGACTCTTAACAACTATAGTACTTTATCATAATATATTCAAAATCTTAGTTGATTATTTCTTTCATTTGTGCTTTCATTTTTTTAGTTTATTTCAATTTTCACACGGATGAAAAATGTTAATAGAATCCATGAAATAATTCACATCTTTGCAAAGTCTAAGTCGATAATATCTCTACATAGTTGCTCTACATACGTGGAATCACTACTAATTATGTATATATTTTTAGATAGAAGCAAATCAATCGACTTAGTCTGTACTTTTTACCCACCACAAAATCGATAGGCACACATAAAAATAAGCATCAAGGTTTGAGAAATTATTTTTTCTATACTCTTTATCGATGAAAGTGTATAAAATAAAAAAATGAAATGTCTTAAGCCAACAAATATTTTTGATATAGTGGTAGAATAGTACACACTCACGGTACTTATAATCTAGATTGTATTTTTCAAATGATGCATTTTATAATTGCGTAATTTAAGAAAATTAATGAATTGAATTATTTTTATTTTTACAAAATCGACCGATAAATGTATGTTAAGGGACTATTTTAGACCTACTTCAATAGTCAGGGACCATTATGAAATTCTCTAATTATGAACAATCGTAGCCAAAGAAAATTTTGTATATAGCTATGAATGTTTTCGTAGCAAATAGTTCAATTATTCAACTACAAATTCTAAGTCGTTGCTATTTAACACCTTACATATTTTGTGACATTTTGTTGTTGTCACTAAATCACAGGTTAATTAGAGACAATAAAATTATTGTCACCAATTGTTCATATTATTAGTGACGAAAATAAATGTCACAATTAAATCTAAATTTTTATAGATAAAACTTATAATATTTAACTACAAACTCTTATTTGTCACTATTGTAACAACATATTTTTTGAGAAGAAATTATTTTGTGTCCAAAAATAAATTAATTTTAAGACAAAAATAATTTGTCACGAATTAGATACATCATTTGTGACAAAATAATGTGTCACTTGTAACTTTAAATTCGTGACTGATAGTACTCAATAAATGGCTCCAATTCATTTTTTGGTGGGAAATTTTAGTGGACAAAACTTTGCCACAAACTTTTATGTTTCGTCACTAAAAGTATATGTCTCATATATTCAAGCACGAAAAGTAATTTTTGTCACTAAAAGTAAATAATTAGTGACAAATTTTATGTCGTAGCTAATAATTTCGTAGCTATATATCATATTTATTGTAGTGTGTACTGATACTGCACTTGCTCATTCTTTGTTGAGTACAGAGCATCTTCAGGTGGCTACTGATAGACCTCAGCTAGGGGATCATTGATGGAAGACCGGATTGGAGGGTGAGCCAATTCTTTCAGGCTGCCATGGATCCTTCCTTGTTTAGTCCATTCTATTCGGAGTCAGATTGTTTAGTTAGACTTTGCTTATGTTAGTTTAGGGGTTGCACCCCTTTTTCTTAGATTTGTTAGTTTACAGAGTTTTGGTACAATGACTTTCAGGTTCTAGGGGTTAAATTTTCGCAATAGTTATGTTAGTTGTTTTTGTTAAAATTTCGGAGTTTATGGGAACTCCATATTTCATTTGTCATTTAAACCTACTTTTGTACCTTTAAATGTTCTAGTTTTCGTTTCTTTGCTTAGTCGGGTTGTAGTAACGGTTCTCCCATCGGAGGGTTAGTGTGTGTGCCAATCACGACGGTCTGGATCTTGACATTTAGAGAGTGGAACATGATGGTGAATCTACTTACAAAGGAAGACTTAGAAGAAATTTTTTTGAAGTATAGTTAGGAATTACTTTTACTAGAGATTTTTGTTTTTTACTTTGACTTGTAATAGTAATGTAAGTACAAATATTGACAACATTACTCATTTAGTCCTCAATGATCCTACTTTTTATTGTAAAACATAATTAATATAACTATCTTATTTCAATCAAAAGAATTATGAGAATAAGTTATATTTTATTTTTCTCTCAAAGAAAATTAAAGATGCAATAAATTATTATATGACATCATTGCTTATTCTTATGCACATGTTACAATTTATTTTTGTCGCTATTCTTTTCTTGCTTGAAATGTATTTAGAAGTTTTTTTTTTCTTTTTTTATTACTTTGTAAATATATTAATGTAGATTGTTATTTTTTATATGTCTTCGCTACATAATTATAAAAATCTATGTCTATATATTATTTAATTTTGGTCTGAGATTGTAATATGACACGTTTTTTATGAAATCAAGTTATTTATATTTTTTCTTATTTTTGTGATTTTTACCCCTTATATTTTTCAGTTATTTATTTATTTTTACAAATAAAATCAATGCACAACGATTAATGTATTTAATGTCATAATAATATTATATATTAAAGGTATGATAACTCATGTCTCTTATTTTCTTTATAACTTCTACTCTTAAATATTATTGATAACTCCTATTTGTTTCATTGTTATAATTTTTAAAAATATTTCTTTAATATGTAAATAGTAAACAAATGTGATGATAAAGATGTAACGTAGAAGTTAAAAAAAATAATTTAATACCAAAATTGGTGTTATCATAGATAATCAAGTACTCAAAAGATAGATAAAATTTAAGCAAAAAGTATTGTTTTCAACTTAATACATAGATTGTTGTTTCAAAATATGACCTCGTATTTTATTTACTTCTTCATTTAAGTACTCTAAATTGTTTGTTCTACCATATGCATATAAAGTCTATTTAGCATATTGAAAAGACATATCATGTTTCAGGAGTTGAGTAGGGTAAAAAAATTGAAAAAATAATCTAAATTTATACTATTTTTCAAAAATAAAATTTAAGTTGTTAATTTTCTTTTGTTGGAGGGAGGGGCTAGTTTGGGTGCGGGGGGTGGGGGGGTGGGGTGAGGGGTAGTGACAAAATAAATTGATTTTAATGGGGAGGATTGGGGTACAGAGTGAGGTAAGGAAAAAAATTATAATTTGAAGAAAATAAGTTATTTGAATAACATTTTTCAAAACATTTAAGTCAATCAAACATGAGAAAATTAAGACACATTTTCTAGAAAGAGAGATAATGAGTCAAGTAAAGAAGAAAGTTAATAAAAGAGAAATGTCACACGTGATTTTATTTTTTTGGAGGCAAATTTAGGTGGTTTTGAAGCCAAGAGGTTATTGTTGTCATTTGCACCATGTCCTGCCATTCATGCTAAAATTTGATCGTGCCATTTAGTTTTACCGTTTAAACAATAGCATAACAATTACCCATAAAGTTATTGTCTTTTAGTATATCAACAACATAAAAGCTAAAAAACATCCCCCCCCCCTCTCTCTCTCTCTCTCTATATATATATATAAACAAAAAAATTATTACAAAAATCTATATAAAAAAAAAATGCAAACAAAAAAAAGTAGAAAATACATATTTAGAACAACCACCTTTTACTTTTAAAAATATTTAAAAAATAATAAGAAAAATCTTTTTAAGAAAAAGAAATACTAACATCTATAACTAAACTAGTTAAAGCTAAATGTTAGAAGTATTGTTCCTGAATTAGAAAATGGTAAAAGTAAATGAGAGGCGAAATTTCTTAAACCTTGCGATACATGCTCTCAAGCAGGACCCGAAAAGCAAGATGATATAGTAATGGAATAGCAACCAAACTTACACTACCACTCCAGTTAAAGACAAAAATTAGAAGTTCGATTCTAAATTAGAAATACAAAAAGTAATGAGATGCAAAATTTCTTTCACCTTCCTATAAATGTTCTCATACTAGACTTGATATTTCAATCTCTTCCGAGTAATGAAATTTTGGGTGAAATACCAGCTACTATAGGAAAATAACCCTTCTTCAAGCCATTAATCTATCAAACAATAAGCGAACATGAAGTATTTCACATGAAGTATCTCTGCAAGCATAGGGGAGTGTTCTAACTTGAAAGCTTTAGAGCTTGGGAACAATAATGTGCCTGGCTCAGTTCGAAGTTCTTTGGGTTAATTGATCCAGGTTCATTCATTGCACTTAAATGACAAGTTCGAAGTTCTTAAATGCCTAATTGATACCGATTGTGAGGTAAATGTTTGGTTCAGAGATGAGACGTAATATTTCATTTCCTTTAGCACTTTGTCCGATCCTTACACTTTGTTGAAAATGTGTGCAAGCATATCTTCCGTGCATGAATTTTTAGAATCAACCCCTTGCTCTTTTGTGTTTTCACGCTCATGGGAGGTATATATCTCTCTTTGTCACCGTCCCACTCTCTCCAATTTGTACCACAGTCATGTCATTTCGTATATCGGTCTCTCCAACCATCATCACGATCCCTATTCCAGCCTTTGTTCCCACCTGACCATGGATAGTTCAGGTGGAAACCTCCTCCTTGATTTGTTAAGAAGTGAACTTTCTCATTTTGAATAGCTTCAAATTGTGCTTCATCGGGATTGAATCCATTAACTCCAATCGCATGCACAACCTTAGAACCACTGCCTATGATATGTTTTCACAATAGGGCCATTTGGGTCATCCTCTTGGCCATGTTTGCATCACGCTCTTGGTCCTTTTTGATTTGTTCCTTTGTCAACATGAAGTTCAAAGGAGACACTTGATCCTCTCTAGTGTACCAAGCACAATTAATTTTTTTCATTACATCAAGGAAAGTAGATGCTATTTCAAACGGTTGTTGCATGATTCCTCCTCAAACAAGTTGGTCAGCCACACCCTTGTTGAATGAATCTAGACTCCAATAGAAATATTGTAGCAACACATTGTTCGGGGGTCCATGAGTTCGACATTCGAACAAAAACTTCTGAAACCTCAGCCATGTCGCATGAATCGGTTCACCATCTACTCTCTTAAAGTTCTGAATATTATCTCTCAATGTAAGCATCTTCGAGGTAGGGAAAACCTTACATAAAACGCATTAGTAAGTTTCTCCTAAGAACTGATCTAGTCCCTTAGTAACTCAGCACCACTTTGTTGCCTCCCCTTTTAGAGAAAAGGGGAAAAAACGAAGTCAGACCCCCTCCTGAGAGATGTTCTTGAAAGAAAATGGCCTACACACATCCACAAAGTTTCAGATGTGGTCATGAGGATCGTCCGTAGCTAGACCTCCAAAGAGACCCTTCATTTGCAACAACTGCAGGATTGCGCTAGTTACATGGAATACCGCATTGCCCATAACCAGAGGCAATCGAATAGCACCCGCACATTCCAGTTGATCTTCATTGACCTCGTTGAAGTTACCAATGTCACCCGCAACTGCGCTTCCCAGCAGCCAACAAAACACAAAAATAAGTTAATTCAACTACAACATAATCAGTTAACAACTACACTTCACCAAAATAATTCTAAACACCACTCCCCGGCAGCGGCACCATTTTTTTATAATGCTTAACTACACTTCATCCGATTCTAAGTGTAGGCGGTTGCAATCAAGTATAAAGCCAGTGAAGAGTTGGAGTCGATCCCAGAAGGAGTGATACTTTAAAGAATTCAATTACGAAGTGAAATGAGTATTCTAATCGATTGTAAAAGTAAACATTATTGAAGCAATTAAAGTAAATGGCAGGGGTTTGACAAATAATGTCAATTGGGGGGATTAGAGTTAACAATTAACATTTACGAACACACGAGGTAATCAAGTAGAGAGGGATCCTTGGGGATGTGATCAATTGAACACCAATTTCGCTATATGAGTGATTAATATTTACTTAAAGTCGTTGAATCTTAGTGGGTAGGCTAGGCTTTAGGTGCAATAGCCATTTCTCAATCAACTATCATGAATCAAGCGAGTTCTCTCAAAACCTCGACAAATATAACCAAGATAAACAACCCAATACCTCAATTAATCTACTCTTTCAAGCTAGATTTGTAGAATTAAATTTAGACACACTTTCTCAAGCTAAGTCCAGAATAACCCAATCACTATAATAATTAATTAATAGTTTTAACTCTAAAGCCTCTTTCTCAAGCAAGATTATATAACTATGCCGTGAGGTCTGATTTTGTTAGGCCCTCTTGGCCATCTCCTTCTCGATAATCAACCCAAGATTTAGTCTATCCCGGTCAATGATGCACCCCAACTAAGCATCATTTGGATGCCGGAGTATAGACTCGGTCTGTGAAGGCATCAAGGTGCTGCTAATAAATCCGAACCAATACCAAGCAACCACATTCAAGTCCTTTTTCTCTATTTGTACTCCCGACTCGATCCATAATGGTGTGATGATGGAGATAAGAAGATCCAACAACCCCTTCAAATCATCCAGAGTCTTCTTCTGTATCTAATCTACCAACACATGGATGCCATTCATAGTCCACCCCAGCCCCTTATTGATGTCGGTGCTACTGCACTTCACCTTTCTACTGTGCACCACCACATGGTCAATCGGTGCAAATGAGTTGGCCTTCTTCTCCCCCTTTGGCACTAGCTTCCCATACTCAACATAGAACTCTCAGATCCAGGAAGATATGTATGAACCTCGGGGCTGTGTAAAGATCTTAAACTTGTGGAACTTGATGTTGTTCCACATTTTAGGGTAAGTGTCCACCACTCCGTCTATAGACACCCTCTTCTCCTCTAAGATGGTCCTCAACCGAGCAGCATGTATTCTGTTCAATGACCGAGGTAGAGGTACCTGCTCAACCGTCTGAGTTGGAGGTAGAGGAGGGGTAAGAGTTATCGGTATCCTATCCAGATCATGAAGTTCCTTTAAGAGAAGCTCAACTAAGCTCTGTTGCAAGGTCTGGTCATCCTCTGGCTTGGATACATATACTGGTGATCTAGACCTTAAGTTGCCCTCACTGTCAGACTCTGAGGTGAGGTGAGTGTCGTAGATACCTATACTATCAGAGCTAACCTCTACCGGACTTGGATCAACAGGCCCCTTGTCCTTGCCTGTGCCTTTCCCCCTGTTGGAGGAAATTTTGCCTGTGTAGCTCAAGAGGGAGCAACCCCCTCGTTTAATACTATTTTCCTTGCTCTTTTTTGGGGTGGTTGATTTCTGACTGGCACCTTTAGTCTGGACATACTTGCAACACAACATAGAATAAACCAATACGTTTGAAATAGTTCAAAAAATATCAAAGTTTAAAAATTTGCAGGAAAACTCGCAGAGTAGTTCGGCGAGTCGGGTAGCCCATTTAATGAACCAAATCGGGCTCGATAAAAGTTCTAAAATAAAAATTACTCATCAGCACAATTCAGCTAAGTACAATGCCTGTCGGAAATTCGCCGACACCATTTGGTGAACTTAAAGTAGGTCGACGAAAGTTGAAGAATATTTTCTAAAATTTGGGCTAAGAAAGGGCGATCTAACAAGCATTCGGTGAGTCGCCGAGTGAACTCGACGAGCTCAGGCATATCGCCGAATGTTATAGAATAAAATCATGAACAATGAAGAATAAAAAGGCGATCCAGGAGTCACTTGGCAAACTATCAAATCATTCGACGAGCTCGACTTAGCTCTCGGACTGGTCCCTCGTGCCAGATTTTGACCCAACCTTTGATTTTCAACCCACAGCCCATGATAATGCAACTAGCTCACTATTATATGCAATTAAGTCGATCGGTACAATTTGGGCTATTCACACTTTACCCATACAAGACCCAACATACAAACGACACACACCCACAATTTCAAATAGTTAAAGCACTAAATTCAACAAATATGGGCTAAGTATAAAATGAAGCACAATACGATAGGAGCCTTTAAACAAAAATCAATCAACTACTCAACATCATTCATTATATTCAAATAAACTACAAGCATGCATCGCAATCTATAAAAATTTAAGCCGAGTTCAAAACACCAACCTCAAAAGCAGATGAAAATAGATGCTAGTAAAGAAAATGTGAATGTGAAAGACGCAAAAATCCCCCGAGCAATTGATCCCCACACGAAATTAACAAGCAATAATGATCTAAACTTTATTGTAAGAGTGAAAAGGTCAGAAAATGAGAAATGAAAGAACTTTTTGAATTTAAAATGGTTTAGGACTTTTTGACCCTTCAGTTCACGCGCCAGTCGACAATGTTCACTTATGTCGCCGAACCATTCGGTGGCGCCAAATGGTACTTTGTCCGCCGAATCTTACAGAAACTCAAGCCATTCAGTTGGTTAAAACGGCGGTATGAATCAGGCATGTCGATCGGTATCTGTGCTTACCTAATTGCCAAAATTTTGAATTATCAACATGCACATCTAACACCCATTAAAAAAACATCAACATTAAAAACTATAAACTTGGGTTGCCTCCTAAGATGCGCGCCTTATTTAACATCGTGGCACGATAAAGACATGCTTTCAAACTTCATTCTTTCGGTTGACCATGGTATCACTCAATAAACCTTCTTTTGGTCTTGGATTTAAATGAGTCAAGATATTACCCATTTGTGGTTCCAGCTGCTTAATTGATACCAAATGTGAGGTAACTGTTTGGTTCAGAGATGAGACGTCATCTTTCATTTCCTTTAGCACTTTGTCCGATCCTTTCACTTTGTTGAAAATGCGTGGAAACATATCTTCCATGCGGGAATTTTCAGGATCAACCCTTTGCTCTTTTGGCTTTTGAAGCTCATAGGGAGGTATATATCTCTTTTTGTCACCGTCCTACTCTCTCCAATTTGTACCACAGTCACGCTATTCCATATCTTGATCTCTCCAATCGTCATCACGATCCCTATTCCAGCCTTGGATAGTTCGGGCGAAAAACTCCTTCTTGATTTGTTAAGAAGTGAACTTCCTCATTGTACATAGCTTCTAATTGTACTTCATCGTGATAGACTCCATTAACTCCAATCGCATGCACAACCTTAAAACTACTACCTGTGAAGTGTTTTGACAATAGGTCCATTTGAGTCATCATATTTGCCATGTTTGAATCTCGTTCTTGGTCCTTTTCAATTTGTTCCTTTTTCAACCTGAAGTTCAAAGGAGACACTTGATTCTCTCTAGTGTACCAAGCACATTTAAATTTTTTCATTCCAAAGGAGAGTAGATGCTATTTCAAATGGTTGTTGCATGATTCCTCCTTGAACAAACTGGTCAACCACACCCTTGTTGATTGAATCTAGACTCCGGTAGAAATATTGTAGCAACACATTATTGGGGATTCCATGAGTTGGACATTGGAACAACAACTTCTGAAACCTCAGCCATGTCTTATGAATCGGTTCACCATCCACTCTCTAAAAGTTCCAAATATTATATCTCAATGTCAACATCTTTGGGGAAGGAAAAAACCGTACATAAAACGCATCAGTGAGTTCCTCCCAAGAAGTGATCGAGTCCTTTGTTAAGTCAGCCAACCACATTGTTGCCTCCCTCATTAGGGAAAAGGGGAACAAATAAAGTCAGACCGACTCCTGAGAGATGTTTTTGAAAGAAAATGGCCCACACACATCCACAAATATTTGGATGTGGTCATGAAGATCTTCCGTAGCTAGACCTCCAAACAGACCCTTCATTTGCAACAGCTGCAACATAGTGCTAGTTACATGGAACACCATATTGCCCACAACAAGAGGCAATCGAATAACACCCACACTTCATAGTTGTTCTTCATTGACATCGTTCAAGTTACCGATGCCATCATTTGTCCCAAGTTGGCTAGCATTGCTCCCGTTAAAACTCATCTCTTCACCTATTTAAGAGTAGCCAACAAAACACAAAATAAGTTGATTCAACTGCAACACAATCATTTCACAACCAAACTTCACTAAAATAATTCTAAACACCACTCCCCGGCCACAGTGTTATTTTTTATAACGCTCAACTACACTTCATCCGATTCTAAGTGTAGGCTATCACAATCAAGTATAAAGCCAATGAAGAGTTGCGGTCAATCCCACATGGAGTGATAATTTAAAGAATTTAATTATGAAGTGAAATGAGTGTTTTAATCGGTTGTAGAAGTAGACATTATCGAAGAAATTAAAGTAAATGGAAAGGGTTTGACAAATAATGTTAATTGGGGGGATTAGAGTGAACAATTAACAACTACGAACACACGGGGTAATCAAGTAGAGAGGGATCCTTGGGGATGTGTTCAATTGAACACCAATTTCGCTATATAGGTGATTGATATT
Organism: Solanum chiquidenum; assembly: GCA_029582725.1. Lineage (NCBI taxonomy): Eukaryota > Viridiplantae > Streptophyta > Magnoliopsida > Solanales > Solanaceae > Solanum > Solanum chiquidenum. The sequence goes on from JAJOOS010017122.1 coordinate 26,312, forward strand.
TACTAAAAATCATTGAATCTTAGTGGGTAGGATAGGATTTAGGTGCAATATCCATTTCTCAATCAACTATCACAAATTAAGCGAGTTCTCTCAAACCTCGACAAGCAGAACCAATATAAAAAACTCAATATCTCAATTAATCTACTCTTTCAAGCTAGATTGATAGAATTGAATTTAGACCCACTTTCTCAAGCTAAGTCCACAATAATTCAATCACTACAATCATCAATTAATAGTTTTAACTCTAAAACATCTTTCTCAAGCAAGCTTAGATAACTATGCTAAAATAACATTTTCAACTACAATTCATCAATTAAAACTAAACTACTAATTGAACCCACTTCAAATCAGCAATTAAACCAGTAAATACTAACACCCATAAGCTAATTAAAGAATTCAATCACATAATCATTCCCCCAAAAATGGGGGGTTTTTAGCTTCACATAGTATAGAGCAAGAAATAGTTACTAACTAAGTTTTCCATTAGCTTGGGTAACAATCAACAAAGTCTTCCAAGTGCTTGAATTGACTTCCTAAATAATTAAACCCTAAATTTCTACTCAAACACTTAAAGAAGAGTGTTAGGGATTAAAAACACAATGTAGGAACTCTCAAAAACTCAGAACTATCGCCTCCAAAACTTCAGAATTCTGGAACTCTCTTTTAAAAATTGCATTAATACTCTTCGATATTTTCAAATTCAAAGCCACTCGGTGAAGTAAGTCGAGCTTTGCCAACCAGGTCTTGGACTCAGTGAGTGCTCCTTTTTATCACCGAGTTGTCTTTGTCCAAGGGCTGGCCCGCTGGAGCTTTTGGTGAGCTGAAGAGCCATTCGGCGAGTCGCCGAGTGGCTTTGGCGACATTTAATCTTTCTTTTCTTCATCTTTTTTGCTCTATTTTTACCTGTAATTTCCTTGCCTTGCTCGTTTGTCTTCATTGCTGAAAATTAGCATTTATACATGAGTTTAGAGCATAAAATAAGCATTGAGGACAATAAAACTCTAGATATTCAGCCCTAAATGTGTAACACCCTAAATTCAAAAGAGGGCAATATGGAAATTTCAAAAGTTCTAGGTGCCAACAAACGACGGCCAACCACGGCCCGTGGATGGGACCATGGACCATAGGTGTGGTCCGTGGTTGGTCACCCCAACCTAGATTTAGAGGTCTAGAACCACGACCGGACCAATGGATCGTTGGCGGGACCACATTCCGTGGTTGAGGGACCGTGGTCCAAACCCCAATTTTTTGAGTTTCTGACAATGAATGATGAATGTGCAGGACAGACCATTGGTCAGACCACGGTCCGTCGATCAGGGTCCGTAGGTCAGGAATTTAGTAGTTATGTTAGGGGTAGTTAGGTATTTTCCTAATTATTTTATCCCTATACTACGCCGTTTTACCCTTCACTAAGGCCCCTATATTCCTATTCCTCTTCACCGAATGGCTCCGACCGAACTAAAGGAGTCGAAAGACCAATTGAAAGATTTGTTGGATAAGGGTTTCATTCGATCGAGTATCTCTCCATGAGGTACTCCAATTTTGTTTGTTAGAAATAAAGATGGTTTTCTTTGTATGTGTATTGACTATCGCCAGTTGTTCAAGGTGACTATTATGAACAAGTATCCTCTTCCAAGGATAGATGATTTATTTGACCAACTTCAAGGAGCAAGTTATTTCTCTAAGATTGACCTTTGATCGGATTATCACCAATTGAGGGTGAAAGAAGATGATATTCCAAAGATAGATTTTCAAACTCGATATGGTCATTATGAGTTTTTGGTAATGTCATTTGGGTTGACTAATGCTCTGGTGATGTTTATGGAGTTGATGAATAGGGTTTTTAGAGAATACTTTGACATGTTTGTGATTGTGTTCATTATATATTGATCTATCTGAGAAGTGAAAATGAGCATATTGATAATTTGAGGATCGTGTTGCAAATTCTTAAGGACCAACAACTCTTTGCAAAATTTAGCAAGTGTGAGTTTTGGCTAAGGGCCGTAGCTTTTCTTGGACACATTGTTTTAAGTAAAGGTATTAAGGTAGATCCTAAGAAGATGGATGCGGTCAAAAGTTGGCCTAGACCTCTAACCCCTTCAAATATTAGATGTTTCTTGGGTTTGGATGGTTATTATAGAAGGTATGTTGAGGGGTTCTCTTCGATTACCTGTCATTTGACGGCTTTGATACAAAAGAAGGCTAAGTTCATATGGTCCGAAGCATGTGAGAAGAGTTTTCAAGAATTTAAGGATAGACTTACTTCTGCTCTGGTATTGACTTTACCGGAAGGGACAAATGGTTTTGCTGTTTATTGTGATGCCTCGAGAATTGTGCTAGGGTGTGTTCTTATGAAAAATGGGAAAGTTATTGCCTATGCCTCAAGGCACCTTAAGATTCATGAAAAGAATTACCCTACCCATGACCTTGAACTATTAGTAGTTGTTTTTGCCTTAAAGATTTGGAGGCATTATTTGTATGGTGTTCATGTAGATGTGTTTACCGACCACATGAGTTCGCAATATGTGTTTAATCAGAAGGATTTAAATATTCATCAAAGAAGGTGGCTTGAATTATTGAAAGATTATGACATGAGTGTTCTCTATCACCCCGGTAAAGCTAATGTGGTAGCAGATGCTCTTAGTCGATTTTCTATGGGTAGTGTTGCTATTATTGAAGAGGATAAGAAGGATTTAGTACGAGATGTTCATAGCTAGGCCCGAATGGGTATACAATTAGTGGACTCTACCAAGGGTGGTGTTATGATTCACAATGGCTCAGAATCATCTTTTGTGATGGATGTGAAGGCTAAGCAAGGTCTTGATCAAATTTTGGTAGACTTAAAAGAAGCGGTGCTTAAGAAATCCATTGACGCTTTCTCCCAAGGGTGGAGATGTTGTACTTAAATATTAAGGTCGTTTGTGTGTTCCCAATATTGATGACTTGTGGGAACATATCTTGTTAGAAGCCCATAGTTCTCGATATTATATTCACCCGGGAGCCTTCAAGATGTACCGTGATTTATGATAGGTCTATTTGTGGAATGGGATGAAAAATGATATTCTGGAATTTGTGACTAAGTGTCTTAATTGTCAACAAGTGAAAGTTTAGCATCAGAAACTGGGAGGTTTTTCCCGAGACATTAGCATCCTTACTTGGCAGTGGGAAGATTTGAATATGGACTTTATGTTTGGTTTGCCTCGCACCTGGCGGCAACATGACTCGATTTGGGTTTAGTAGATCGGATGATGAAATCGGCTCATTTTATCCCCGTCAAGGTTTCATATTCGGCGGAGGATTATGGTAAGTTGTACTTAAGAGAAATGGTTATGTTGAACAGAGTGCCTTTGTCCTTTATTTCCGATCGTGGTACCCAATTCACTTCTCAGTTTTGGAAGTCTTTACAAAAAAGTCTTGGTACTCGTGTTAAGCTTAATATGATCTTTCATTCCCAAACGATGGGCAAGTGGAGCGTACTATCCAAACATTGGAAGACAAATTGAGATCTTGTCTGATTGATTTTAAGGGAAATTGGGATTACCATTTACCATTGATTAGGTTTGCTTATAATAATAGCTATCAATCGAGTATTGATATGGCTCCATTTGAGGCATTGTATGGTAGGAGGTGTAGACTCCTATAAGTTGGTTTGAGATGGGTGAAGTTGCCCTAATAGGTCCCAAGTTTGTACATGAGACCGTAGACAAGGTTTGACTTATTAGATAAAGGTTGAAAATAGCTCAAAGTCGGCAAAAGTCATATGTTTATGTAAGAAGAAATTTGTTTGAGTTTGATGTTCATGATTGGGTTTACATTAAAATTTCGCCCATGAAGGGTGTAATGAGGTTTGGTAAGAAAGGGAAGCTTAGTACACAATATGTAGGCCTATATCAGATTTTGAGACGTGTTGGTAAGATTGCTTATGAATTAGATTTTTCTAATGAGTTGGCATCGGTGTATCCAATTTTCCATGTCTCTATGTTGAAAAAATGTGTTGGTGATCCGTCATCTATAGTTCCCTTAGAATGTTTGGGAGTTAAGGAGAATATTTCTTATGAAGAAGTTTCATTTGAGATTTTAGACCGGCAAGTTAAGAAGTTGCTTCTGTGAAAGTGTTGTGGAGGAATCAGTTAGTTGAGGGTGATAGTTGGGAGGCCGAGGCTGATATGATGTCTCAATATCCTCATCTCTTTCCTTCTACTCCTACTCTATCTTGAGGTAATGAGTCCCTCATGGTTTGTTCTTTGTTTTGGGGTATTGTGTCTTAAATGTTTCCGTGATTCCCTTACTATGCATGATTCATGAAAAGTTTAAGTTTAGAGAAAATGAGTTTATTTGATTGTCTCTACAGTTTTTTGTACATCTGAGTATGAATTGAATGCTAGTGATATGAGCATATTTTTAGCTTGGAGTTGATGTTTCCTCCTTGGGTATCAGTATTGCATGCATGATAGGTTGTTAGATTTAGTTCCACCTCTCTTATGATCTTTTGAGTATCTCCTAGCTTTGAGTCGATATTTCCTCCCTTGTTGAGTGCATTTAGATGAAGTTGGACTGATGATTGGGCTGCTAGTTTCTCTCCTACTCTTTTCGTACTAGCTTGAATCTTATTTGATGACGAATTATCCCAAGGGGATGATATTGTAACAACTCGGATTCAAAAAGGGCAAGATGGAAATTTTTAGAAGTTGTAGGTGCCAACTGATGGCAGCCAACCACGACCCATCAAAGGCATCACAGACCGTAGGTTACGGTCCGTGGTCGGTCACGCCCAATCTAGATTTAGAGGTCCAGAACCACGGCCGGACCAACGGACTGTTGGTGGGACCACGGTCCGTGGTTGAGGGCCCGTGGTCCAGACCCCAATTTTTTGAGGTTGTGACCATGGTCGACGGACGTGCAGGATGGACCATCGGTCAGACCATGGTCCATCGATCAGGGTCCGTAGGTCGTGAATTTGGCAGTTATGTTATGGGTAGTTGGGTCTTTTTCTAATTATTTTATCCCTATACTACGTCATTTTACCCTTCACTAAGACCCATATATAAGTTATATAACCCCCAAATTTCCCCAATAGAAATCATTCTCTCAAATTTCTAAAAGAAGAACAAGTCTCCTCTAAAAAGTAGTTCTCTCTCTAGAAAGCTTGAAGAAGAAGGATTCAAACTTGGGTTTCAAGTCAAGTCTCAATTCCTCCATTGAAGATAAGAATTGGCTTTGAGGTATGATAGTTTCATCCATGAATTTCTTTCATTCATGGAGTTCCCAAATTCATCTATTTTCAAAGTTAGAAATCCCCAATTGAGTTAGGGTTTTCTTCAATTTTCATGGGTTCTCTTGATTATTGATTTAAATGATTGAATTATAATCTCTTATGCATGAATTGATGAAATACTATGATTTTATGATGATTCCCCTATGAACCCATGTAATCCTGTCACGAACCAAGGGTACCCCCTTGATTTAACATGGCGTATAGAACCCCGAAGAACTCCATACAAGCCACTTAGCTCTCATAACATAAGACATAGAACAAATAGAGTAAAACAGTTCAAAGTCCAAAACATTTTAAAAAAGAAAAGCGGAAATCTAAACTCATGTCTCAACATAGCCATCTAATACAATAGAGCCCATACATCATGTCCAAAATAGAAATACAAGAAAGAAACTAAAACAATAATTCCGTCCTCGAAGCATGAGGACTCACCAAAGGTTGGGAAATTGCGAACTCAACAACTATCTACGAGACCTGAAAACCTGTCTTCCGGACCCTACATTTGGAAAAAAGGTAGGAAAGAGTATGCGTTAGTACAAAACAATGTACCAAGTATGATATCCATGCATAAATCATTTAAATCATGCTAAAAGGGACATTTCGTTTCATGATATGCAATTGACCAAGCTAAAACATCATATGAAAGAGTTATAAAACATAAGTCATAAATCATGGTCAATGCAAAGCTAACTTCTTCTTTAACATCTTTGAACTCTCTTGTGATACTCCTTAAGTAACCTTAGTTCATTATTACTTATGGGCAAATAGACTTAACCGATATTGAGACCATGTGAGCTATAAGATAAAATCCGGTGTCTATCCACACCGAAAAGAGGTGTTCTACTTGCCTAAGGTAGAACATTGAACTTCTAGCTTAAATGGATCCACTAGCTAATCAACCTATGTGGGCACATAGTTATGAGATAAGGAGACTGCTACTAGAAACCCGGCCTCTACTACAGGGGGAGCTTCCATCTCATGAGATTACTTTAGAAACCCAGCCTCTACTAACAGAAGATCATTAATCTCACTTTCAGTATCCACTCGGTGCTAAGCATAAATTTCCACCGAATAGTCATTTCTTACTTGACTTTATTACTCATGAATAGGTGACCTTGGACAACCAATTCAAGCTAGTTTCATTAAGATAGCTCCTAGTCTTTGATTCAATTAGGTGAGAAAGCCTTTCAACCTAAGAATCCTTTCTATGTGACAAAACCTTTCACATCATGCTAGTATGTGCTTTAGTGAGAATGTCCTTTCACAACAAAACATCATCATAATTGGTAATTTACTCTCAAAGCACCCTTAAAACATTTGCATAGATTTCATAAATTAATGCATAAGTTCATAATTTACCTCCTTGAGGTTAAAACCCAATTTCAATCATCAACTCTTAGAAAATATGGGTTAGATATGTATTTCATCATATATTCATATAAAACTAGTAATGCATGCTCAATTTCATAAAACTCTTCCATGAAGATCAAAATCCCTCAACATATAGTTCATAACTTGAAAACATAGGGATCACATGGGTTCATAGGATAATTCATCATAAAAGCATTGCAATTCATTAATTCATGCATAGAAGATCATAATTAAAGCGTTTAAATCAATAATCATACCTTGAATCCATTCGCTAGTGTTCTATGGAGGAATTAAATCCTTAGCTTGAAACCCTGGGTTAATCCTTCTTCTTCTTCTTCAAGTTTCTAGAGAGAGAATATTTGAGAGGATATTTGGGATTCTTTTGTGAATTTGGAAGAATGAAATAAATGGGGTGAATTTGGGGGTTAAAAGGCTTATATCGGGGTTATAAATATAGGCAAAACGATATAGTGTAGGAACTAATTAATTAGGAAAAGACCCAACTACCCCTAAAATAAACTGCCAGCTGACCTCTGATGGACCCCAGTCGACGGACCGTGGTCTGACCTACGGTCCGTCCTGGTGAACCATCATTGGTCATTTGGGACTAGAATTTGGGCCATCGAACCACAAACCCTAACCACAGACCGTGGTATAGCCTACGGTTTGTTGGTCAGGCCGTGGTACTGGACCTCTAAAACATAGCAAAGGTGGCCAACTCACGGACCCACCTAAGATCTGAGATTCAACCCACGGGCCGTGGTTGGCCTCTGTGGCTGGCACCAGGAGCTTTCCAAAATTTGGTTCATTTCTTTTTTTCGCATACAGGGTGTTACAATATCTCCCCCTTGGGATCATTCATCCTCGAATGAGATTTAAACTGGTTCTAAAAGAGTAGGAGAGGAACTAACAACCCAACCTACCAATGCAACGCATACAACCAAGAAGGAACTATCGACTCCAAGCTAGGACGTTCTCAAAACATCATAAGAGGGGTGAACTAACTCTATCAGCCCATTTTGCATGCAATGCACATACATAAAGAGGAAACATCAACTCCAAGCTCATCATACTCAAATGCAACATAAGGAAGTAGGAACTACATCTAACAACCCAATATGCATGAATTCTCAAAATTTCTCATGTTCAAGGAGGAACTACCTTCTCCAAGCTAAAATCATGCTCATCACAATCTCATGGAGCCTCTATGCAATTTACTCTAAAAAAGCATAGCTAATGCATGTTCATCAATTCATCTCATGAAGTCAATAGGAAACTCATTCTCCATGCACAACAACATGAGGAAAATCAATCATATAAACTCATTTTATTTCAAAACACAAGTTTTCATGAACATGCATAATCATAAGGAAATCATGGAAACACATAAAAACACATGACTCCCAAAATAAGGACAACCCAAGAGGAACTCTTTACCTCAAGCTAGAATAGGAGTAGAAGTAAAAAGATGAGGATATTGGGACTTCATATCGGCCTCGGCCTCCCATGTAGCACCCTCAACTAATTGATTCCACCACAAAACCTTCACAGAAGCTATTTCCTTGTTTCTCAACTTTTTCACTTGCCGAGCCAAAATCTCAATCGGAACTTCCTCAAATGAGAGACTCTCATCAACTCCCAACCCTTCTAGGGAAACTATGGATGTCGGATCTCCAACACACTCCTTAAGCATAGAGAAATGGAAAATGGGTTGCACGGTTGCAAACTCATTTGGAAAATCTAACTCATAAGCAACCTTACCCAAATGCCTGAAAATCTGATATGGGCCTACATATCGGGGACTAAGCTTCCCCTTCTTGCCAAATCTCATCACACCCTTCATGGGTGAGATTTTCAAGTAAACCCAATCGCCAACCTCAAACTCTATATCCCTTCTTCTCACATCAACATAAGAGTTTTTTCAACTTTGAGCCATTTTCAACCTTTCTCAGAAGAGTCAAACTATCTCAATGGACTCATGAACCAATTCGGGACCTATTAGGGAAACTTCACCCAGCTCATACCAATCTATGGGAGATGTATACCTCCTACCATACAACGCCTCAATGGAAAATGGTCATCCCAATTACCCTTAAAATCAGTCACTCAATCCCTCAACATATATTCCAATGTTTTGATAGTACGCTCCGCTAGACCATCGGTTTGGGGATGAAAAGTTATTCTAAGCTTCACTTTAGTGCCAAGAACCTTTTGGAATGACTTCTAAAACTGAGAAGTGAATTGGTTACCACGATTGGAAATAATGGGAAAAGCCACTCCATGTAGCCTTACCATTTCTCTCAAATACAACTTGGCATAGTCCTTCGCTGAATAGGAAATTTTGACGGGAAGGAAATGAGCCGATTTCGTCATCCGATCTACTATCGCCAAAATTGAGTCATATTGTCGTCGGGTGCGAGGCAAACAAACAATAAAATCCATATTCAAGTCTTCTCATTTCCAAGTAGGAATGCTAATATCTTGAGACAAACCTCCCAGTTTTTAATGCACAACCTTCACTTGTTGGCAATTTGGACACTTAGCCACAAATCCCACAATATCTTTCTTCATCCCATTCCACCAATAGACTTCCCGTAAATCATGGTAAATCTTGGTGGCTCTCGGTGAATAGAATACCACGAACTACGGGCTTCTATCAAAATCTGTTCCCTTAAGTCATTAACATTGGGAACACAAAATCGACCTTGATATCTAAGTACCCCGTCTCCCTCTTGGGAGAAAGCCTCTACAAATTTCTTAAGCACCGCTCTTTCAACTCTACCAAAATTGGATCAAGACCTTGCTTGGCTTTCACATCCGCCACAAAAGATGATTGGGAACCATTATGAACCATAACACCACCTTAGGTGGAGTCCACTAGGTTAACACCTAACAAAGCCAATCTATGAACACCACGAACCAATTCTTTCTTTTCTTCTTCAATATGAGCAACACTACCCATTTATAACTGACTAAGACCTTCTGCTACCATATTTTCTTTATCGGGGTGATAAAGAAAACTCATGTCATAATATTTCAATAACTCAAGCCACCTTCTTTGGTTATGATTCAAATCCTTTTGGTTAAACACATATTGTAAACTCTTGTGGTCGGTAAATACATCAACATTAAACTCCGTACAAATAGTATCTCCAAATTTTTAAGGCAAAAATGACCGCCGCTAACTCCAGGTTGTGAGTTGGATAATTCTTCTTAAGGCATAGGCAATCCCATTTTGCATTGGAACACACCCTAGACCAATTCTCGAGGCATCACAATAAACCACAAAACTATCCATGTTTTTCGATGAGGTCAACACTAGAGTGGAAGTAAGTCTATCTTTCAACACTTGGAAACTTTTCTTACACACTTCCGACCATATAAATTTAGCCTTCTTTTGAGTCAAAGCCGGCAAAAGAGAGGCAATTGAAGATAAACCTTCAACAAATCTTCTATAGTAATCGGCCAAAACCAAAAAAACATCTAATATCTGAAGGATTTAGAGGTCTAGGCCAACTCTTGAACGCATCTGTTTTCTTACGATCTACCTCAATACCCTTGTTTGAGACAATATGACCAAGGAAAGCTACATACCATAACCAAAATTCACATATGCTAAACAATGCAAAAAGTTGTTGGTCCTTAATGATTTGCAACACAATCCTCAAATGATCAATATGATCATTCTCAGTCCTTGAATAGATTAAAATATCATCAATAAACACAATCACAAACTTGTCGAGGTACTACCTAAACACCCTGTTCATCAAGTCCATAATCACCGCCAGGGCATTGGTCAACCCAAATGACATTACTAGAAACTTGTAATGACCAGACCGAGTTTGAATATCTGTCCTTAGGATGTCATCATATTTCACCCTCAGTTGGTGATAACCAAATCAGAGATCAATCTTAGAGAAGTAACTTGCTCCTTGAAGTTGGTCAAATAAATCATCTATCCTTGGGAGAGGATATTTGTTCTTAATGGTCACTTGTTCAACTGCCTATACTCAATACACATACGAAGAGAACCATCTTTCTTCTTCACTAATAAAACTAGAGCACCCTATGGAGAGATACTAGGTCAGATGAAATCCTTATGAAACAAATCCTTCAACTGTTCTTTCAACTCCTAATGTTCTTCTAGAGCCATACGATAAGGAGGAATAGAGATAGGTTGCATATTTGGGAGAAGGTCAATACCAAAGTCTATTTCCCGCTTGGGAGGAGTACCGAGTAAGTCATCTAGAAACACTTCTAGAAACTCATTTACACTGGGGACCAATTCGAGAGAATGGGTTTCAGAATCTACATACCTCATTCTTACTAGATGGTAAAAGAAACCCTTAGAAATCATCTTTATAGCTTTAATATAAGAGACAAACTGACCCTTAGGCATAGAATTCCCCCCTTTCACTCTAGGATTGGTTCATTCGGGAACTGAAACTTGACTATACGTTCATTCTTTCCTAATAATAGATCCCCGATAGCTCACAGATGAGGAATTCTTCTGCTAATCAATAGAAGCATAACAAGAGTGCAGCCAATCCATACCCAAAATAAAATCAAAGTCTAACATATCAAGCTCTACCAAATCAACAAGAGTAACTCTATGGGACAAGGAAATGAGACACTTCCTATAAACCCTCTTAGCCACCACAGAATTACCAACACGAGTAGATACATAAAAAGGTTCTAACAACACATCAGGAAGAACATTGTAACACCCTGGAAACTAGCAAGTTGAACTGGTGAGTTCTAGAGCCTTTTGTAAGAGGTTTAGAGTGTGGTATGAGATTTAAAACTCGTAAAAATGACTCCCGTACTTAGAATAGGGGTTTAAGCGTTAGGGATTCAAGGTACGACCTCCCAAGGACCACCACCACCCAAGGGGTCCTTGGGGAGGACCCTCAAAACAACCTCAAAACTGTAATTTTCGGCAGTAACTACGATTGGCCACCTACTCGCCGTAGGTAAACCCACGCCCCGTAGGGGGGGTCGTGGGTCAAGGCCTGAGTTGGCCTGCCTTTCATAGTTGTAGTGATGATCTACGAAGTGACCAGTACATCCCGTCAACTCACCTACGGTCCGTAGGTGGGGATTCGTAGGTCCCTTCAGATTTTTAGCTTTTAGTTTAAAGTTGGGACTTAGGGGTTAGGTTAGTTAATTAATTAGGGGTTAATTTAGGTTGGTTAGTTAGTTAATTTATCACCTATATAAGCTTAATATGCCCCTAAAGTAATTACTTTAACTCACTCACCTAAGACCCCAAATTACTCTCAAGAAATTCTCTCTCTAGAAGCTAAGAAGAAAAAGAAGAAGAGAAGATAAGAGGGTAGTGTTTCTCCATTGATTCAAGATTTGTTTAGGAATTTGATTAAAGGTATGTTTAGATTATTCATCTATGGGTTCTTCCCCCATAGAACCCTCTTAGTTTTCCCCTAATTGTAAAGTTAAAAACCAAATTCTAGCTAGGGTTGTGCTTGCATTGTGGGTAGGGTTTGGGTATGATTCCAAACTAGTGGATAATACCTAATTATGATTGTATTAGCATTGATTGATGATATTATAATGATTTCATGTGATTCCTATGCTAAACCCTATTCTAAATTGATGAATGTGATGTTTGTGGGTTGATGCCATTAGAGGTGAATTTGAAGGTTCAAAGGTAATCTTCCTAGATCAATATCATGTATAGTAATTGATCAAATCTAGGATCATATAATCATTAATAGAACTATACTTTATTGAATATGAAGGATTTTGACTTGTAAAGTTAGAATTGAACCTTTATGAATCAATTATGATTAGAATCACTAAGTAGTAAAGAATGTGATTGAATAGCTTGTAATTTAGACATGAATTATGATAGAATAAAGTTAAACTTGAAAGTAGGGCTTGTAGCCATCAATGTTAGGGCTTTGGGGGTAAAGTCAATATGATATGATCTTGTTGTGTATTGTTTATCTTCTACACACTTAGGCATGAATATGCTAGGAGATCTAAGGTTCTCTCACCTAGAAGGATTCTAGGTTGGCTTAATAACCTAAAATAAATCAAAGCTTGTTAGTTTAGAATAGCTTGAAGTTGTGACCTATGTACCCTTTATGTATAGCTTGGCTTAGTAGGATAAGACCAAAGTTGTTAGCTTGGGATGGAGGATCTATAGTATCCTAAGGTATAGCTTGACTTGGCATTGTATAATGTATTTCATGGTACCATGAGTTAGAAGTAGTCATGGTAGCCTAGGATTGAGGATTTATACTCTCCTATGGGTTGCTTGAACTAGCATCATTAGGATGCCTTCATGGTAGCATGACTTGGTTTGGCCAAGACCATTTCATGGTAGCTTTAGGATTGAGGACTTATACTCTCCTAAGGGTAGCTTAGGATTAAGGATCTATACTCTCCTAAGGGTAGCTTGAGTTAGGTTAGTCATGGTAGCTTAGAATTGAGAATCCATACTCTCCTAAGGGTATCTTGAGTTAGGTTAGTCATCGTATCTTTGGATTGAGGATTCATACCCTCCTGAGGGTAGCTTGACTTAGGTTAGTCATGGTAGCTTGGGATTGAGGATCCATACTCTCCTAAGGGTAGCTTGAGTTAGGTTTGTCATGGTAGCTAGGGATTGAGGACTCATACTCTCCTAAGGATAACTTTGGATTGAGAATCATACTCTCCTAAGGATAGCTTGCATTTTTATCATGATATACTTGTAAGGGTAGCATGACTTAGTTGGTCTAGGACTATTTCATGGTATTTAGGATAGAACACTTGTACCCTTCTTACAGTAGCTTGGACTTGCATGATAGTCTGTCTTCCAAGGTAGTTAGCTTAGCTTAACCTAGTTATGTTAGTAAGATTATGGCATGGTCTAGCCTATTATGGAGGTTATTACTTTGTAGCCTTGAATGAAGGTAAATAGAATACATGGATTAGTCCTAACTAGTGAACATTCATGATAGTGTAAAGGGGTACTTAGTGTGGGTAGTAGTATGTGATGATATCCATACATTGCATAAGTATTACTTAAGGCTAGGTATGAAGGGTTCCCACACTTAGTATAGACTTAGCTTAGGTTGTTACTATAGGTTCGTTCCAAGATATGATTGACTTAAGATGGTAGTTCCTTGTCAATATGAAGGAGGTCTAGAATGAAAATTATGAAAAGTAAGCATGAATAGGGTGATTCCAAGGACATTTTCAGTGTGTGTGGTAGTATGGGATGCCATACATTCATTGCACAAGTGTGCCTTGAGGTTACTTATGAGTATGGTGCTCTTATGACATGAAAACCTTATTCTTGACCATGAATGTGGACTATGCCCAAAAATGACCAAAGAGAGGTACTTTGCTTGGATGGTAGTATGGGATTCTATCCTTGCCTTGCACAAGTATACTTGGAGGTGGCTTGTGAAGTAGTTCTCTTGTAATATGATAGACTTAAGGTTGATGTATGTAACCATGCAAGCCTAAGTAAAGACTATGCAATGAACATGATGTATCTCCTATGCTCATTAACTATGTCTTATGTTGACTTATGTTTATATGATGCTTATGTTGGAGATTATGCTATGACAATGATGATTATGCTATGACTATGATAAGTATGCTTATGAACATGTTATTATCTCTTATGGTTATGTCTTATGTTGACTAACCATTTTGAGATACTTCTATGATATTGTGCTAGCTTTCTCACTTGGTACATTTTGTACTAATGCATATTGGTTACATTCTAACCAAATGTAGGGTTTCGGAGATTGAGTTGCTTTGAAGGCTAGGTTGCTAAGGTGCTAGAAGAGTTGAAGAATTGGTGAGTCCTCTTAGCTTCGAGGACAGACTCATGTTCCCTTTATATCTTTTCTTTATCTTTTAGACTTTGTATGGGCTGCGTCCCAAGAATTTTATTCAAGAGTTTAATAGATGGTTTGAGACAAAGGTTTAGTAAAGACTTCCTCTTGCATATTTATGAAAATGACTTCGATTGTAAAAGTTTTAAATTTCCCCCTACTTTTCTATTATCTTATGTTATGATTATGCTAAGGGCTTGTATGTGACTCCTTTAGGGTCATGTACGCCATGTAACTTCTAGGGGGTACCCCTGGGTCGTTACAAACTTGGTAATTAGAGCACAAAGTTTAGAATGGTTCTAGGATTGTCTCAAACTACGTCTAGTAGAGTTTTGTTCATAAATGTGAAGCGTACCATATTTATGAATAGGAGGCTATTGGATAATTAAGAAAACTCACTTTTTCATTCTCTAAGTCATGCCGTAGAAGTTAAATCTAGTAGGTCCTTATTCTAATGTGTGCCCTATGACTTTTCAGGTTGTGGAAAATACTAAGGCTAATGCTAGGAGAGAAGAGAAAGACAATGGAGAGCCAAAGGTTCCTTTACAAGTTCCACCCCATGCTTCTCCTCAAGCACGAAATGACCCTTCGATTGAGAATGCCACTCTAGCGGAGTTTAGGGCTTCTATGTAATTATTGGCTCAATCCTTGACGGCGCAAGCCAATAGAGATGTGGTGCCTTCGGCAAACCCAATTAGGGAGATGGATGCTTTTAGGGTAAGAGAGTTTTTGAGGATGAACCCTCCGGAGTTTAGTGGCTTCAAGGTGGAAGAAGATCCTCAAGTTTGCATAGATGAGGTGTATAAGACACTTGCTATTATGGGTGTAACTTCGATAGAGAAAGCGGAACTAACCACCTATCAATTAAAAGATGTTGCCCAAATTTGGTGTGAACAATGGAAAGATGATAGGCCGGTGGAAGCGGGTCCTATAGAGTGGGAAGCATTTAAGGAGGCATTTCTAGATAGGTTTTTCCCTCGGGAGTTGAGAGAGGCTAAATTGGAAGAGTTTATCAATCTTAAGCAAGGTATCATGAGTGTCAAGGAGTATGCCTTGAAGTTTACTCTTCTTTTGTCTATGTATGCTTCATCCATAGTGGCAAATCCAAGAGATAAGATGAATAGGTTTTTATCAGGTGTGTCCGACTTGGTAGCCAAAGAATGTCGTATGGCAATGCTTGTTGATAATATGGATATCTCACGCCACATGATTCATGCCGAACAAATTGAAGAAGAAAAACTCAAGGAAGAAAAAGCTAGGGAGAAAAAGAGGTCTAGGATGGATGGTGATAAATCCTTTCATGATGGGTCCGATGGACATGGTCGTTCTAGGAATCGACAAAGGTTTTCCAGAAAAGGTTTTTCTAACACTCCTAAGCATAAGGATGAGATAGTTTCTACCCCTAGGACACAAGGGATAAGTAATGAGTCCCTATGGCCCACTTTTGCTAGGTGTGGTAAGAGGCATGAGGGTAGGTTTTGGCCGATAGAGAAGGTTGCTTTAGTTGTGCTTAGAGTGGCCACATGATGAAAGATTGCCTTAAGGCTAAGGCTTCAAGAAAATAAGGTAAGCAAGTTGCCTCTAGTAGTGGGGATGTTGAGCCTCAAAAGAAGAATAGGTTTTAAGCTCTCCAATCTAGAGAAGATCAAGAGTGATCTCCTCATGTCCTTTCCGGTATGTGTTTCATGCTTTAGTAAATTTCTGGATTTCTTGTCTTTTGTGACTTGTTATGTTGGACTTTGAAGTTGTTTTTATCATATATGATGTTTTGACAAGTTTGTGTAGGCTTACTCCCAAGGGGGAGATAGGGTGTCTACCTATTAGGGTTATTGTGGGCTTTATCTGTTGCCATGATTTCCTTATATGCATGTTCATGAAAATTCTTAGGTCTTGTTAGAAATGCCTTATTTTCATTGTTTCCTCATGTTGTAGTGCATTTGAGTAAGATTTTCATATAGACTTCATGAGTTGGTTATGAGCATGCCTTAGTTTTGGAGTTGAAAAGTTCCTCCTTGAATTAATGCTTTATGAGAATAAATTTGCATTTAGGCTCCATGAGTGTGTGTTGAGTATGTTTTAGCTAGGATATGGTAGTTCCTCCTTGAAAAAGAGTAGATATAGAGTTTCATGCATTTTGGGTTGGTAGAAGTACTTCCTACTCCCTTGTGTTGCATTGAATGTGTTTAACTTAGAATTGAAGTTTTCTTGTTTGGTAGTGTGCATTTAGTTGTAGTGAATGCATGATGGGCTGTTAGCTTAGATTATTGTCTTGAAGAAGTGTTTAGAATAGTCATTCGAGGACGAATGATCCCAAGGGGGAGATAATGTAACACCCTGGAAACTAGCAAGTTGAACTAGTGAGTTATAGAGCCTTTCGTAAGAGGTTTGGAGTGTGGTATGAGGCTTAAAACTCGTAAAAATGACTCCCATACTTAGAATAGGGGTTTAAGGGTTAGGGCATCAAGGTACGACCCCCCAAGGACCACCCAAGGGGTCCTTAGGGAGGACCCTCAAAACAGCCCCAAAGCTGCAATTTTAGGAAGCACCTACAATTGGCAACCTACTGGCCGTAGGTGGACCCACGCCCCATAGGTGGAGGTCGTGGGTCAAGGCCTCAGTTAACCTGCCTTTCATAGTTGCAGTGATGATCTACGAAGTGACCAGTACGGCCCGTCAATCCACCTACGGTCCGTAGGTCCCTTCAGATTTTCAGCTTTTAGTTTTAAGTTGGGACTTAGGGGTTAATTTAGTTAAATAATTAGGGGTTAATGTAGGTCGGTTAGTTAGTTAATTTATAACCTATATATGCTTAATAGGCCACTAAACTAATCAGTTTAACTCACTCATCTAAGACCCCAAATTACTCTAAAGAAATTCTCTCTCTAGAAGCTAAGAGGAAGAAGAAGAAGAGAAGCGAAGAGGGAAGTGTTTCTCCATTTATTCAAGCTATGTTTAGGGATTTGATTAAAGGTATATTTATATTATTCATCTATGGGTTCTTCCCCCATAGACCCCCCTTAGTTTGCCCCTAATCGTTAAGTCAAAAACCCAATTCTTGCTAAGGTTGTGCTTGCATTGTGGGTAGGGTTTGGGTATTATTCCAAACTAGTGGATAATACCTAATTATGATTGTATTAGCATTGATTGATGATATTATAATGATTTCATGTGATTCCTATACTAAACCCTATTCTAAATTGATGAATGTGATGTTTGTGGGTTGATGCCATTAGAGGTGAATTTGAAGGTTCAAAAGTAATCTTTCCAAATCAATGTCATGTATAGTAATTGATCAAAGTTAGGATCATATAGTCATGAATATAACTAGAGTTTATTGAATATGAAGGATCTTTACTTGTAAAGTTAGAATTGAACCTTTATGAATCAATTATGACTAGAATCACTTAGTAGTAAAGAATGTGATTGAATAGCTTGTAATTTAGACATGAATTATGATAGAATATAGTTAAACTTGAAAGTAGGGCTTGTAGCCATCAATGTTAGGGCTTTGGGGGTAAAGTCAATATGATGTGATCTTGTTGTGTATTGTTCATTTTATACACACTTAGTCATGAATATGCTAGGAGATCTAAGGTTCTCTAACATAGAAGGATTCTAGGTTGGCTTAATAACCTAAAATGAATCAAAGCTTGTTAGTTTAGAATAGTTTGAAGTTGTGACCTATGTTCCCTTCATGTATAGCTTGGCTTAGTAGGATACGGCCAAGGTTGTTAGCTTGGGATGGATGATCTATACTCTCCTAAGGTATAGCTTGACTTGGCATTGTATAATGCATTTCATGGTAGCATGAGTTAGAAGTAGTCATGGTAGCCTAGGATTGAGGATTTATACTCTCATATGGGCATCTTGAACTAGCATCATTAGGATGCCTTCATGGAAGCATGACTTGGTTTGGCCAAGACCATTTCGTGGTAGCTTTAGGATTGAGGACTTATACTCTCCTAAGGCTAGCTTAGGATTAAGGATCCATACTCTCCTAAGGGTAGCTTTAGTTATGTTAGTCATGGTAGCTTAGGATTGAGGATCCATACTTTCCTAAGGGTAGCTTGAGTTAGGTTTGTCATGGTAGCTTGGGATTGTGGATCCATACTCTCCTAAGGGTAGCGTGAGTTAGGTTATTTATGGTATCTTGGGATTGAAGATCCATACTCTCCTAAGGGTAGCTTGAGTTAGGTTAGTTATGGTAGCTTGGGAATGCAGACTCATACTCTCATATGGGTAGCTTAGAATTCAGAATCATACTCTCCTAAGAATAGCTTGCATTTGTATCATGATATACTTGTAAGGGTAGCATGACTTAGTTGGTCTAGGAATATTTCATTGTAGTTAGGATAGGACACTTGTACCCTTCTCAAAGTAGGTTGGACGTGCATGATATTGTGTCTTCCAAGGTAGTTAGCCTAGCTTAACCTAGTTATGTTAGTAAGATTATACAATGGTCTCGCCTATTAGGGGGTTATTCCTTGGTAGCCTTGAATGGAGGTAAATAGAATAGAGGGATTAGTCCCCAACTAGTGAACATTCATGATAGTGTAAAGGGGTACTTAGTGTGGGTAGTAGTATGGGATGCTATACGTACATTGCACAAATATGACTTAAGGCTAGGTATGAAGTGTTCCCACACTTAGTATAGACTTAGCTTGGGTTGTTGATATAGTTGCCTTTCAAGATATGATTGACTTAAGATGGTAGTTCCTTGTCAATATGAAGTAGGTCTAGAATGACACATATGAATAGTAAGCATGAATAAGGGTGAATCCAAGGACATGGTTACTGTGTGGTGTATTATGGTATGCCATACATGCATTGCACAAGTGTGCCTTGAGGTTACTTATGAGTATGGTGCTCTTATGACATGAAAACCTAAGTTTTGCCTATGAAGGTGGACTATGCCCAAGAATGACCAAAGAGAGGTACTTAGCTTGGATGGTAGTATAGGATGCTATCCTTGCCTTGCACAAGTATACTTGGAGGTGGCTTGTGAAGTAGTTATCTTGTAGTATGATAGACTTAAGGTTGATGTATTTAACCATGAAAGTCTAAGTAAAGACTATGCAATGAACATGATGTATCTTTTATGCTCATTAACTATGTCTTATGTTGACTTATGTTTATATGATGCTTATGTTAGAGATTATACTATGACTATGATGATTATGCTTATGAACATGTTATTATCTCTTATTCTTATGTCTTATGTTGACTAACCATTTTGAGATGCTCTTATGATAATGTGCTAGCTTTCATACTTGGTACATTTTGTACTAATGCATATTGCCTATATTCTAACCAAATGTAGGGTTTCAGAGATTAAGTTGCTTTGGAGGGTAGGTTGCTAAGGTGCTAGAAGAGTTGAAGAATTGGTGAGTGGTCATAGCTTCGAGGACAAACCCATGTTCCCTATATGTCTTTTCTTTATGTTTTAGACTTTGTATGGGTTGCATCCTAAGAATTTTATTCAAGAGTTTAATAGATGGTTTGAGACAAAGGTTTAGTAAAGACTTTTGCTAGCAAATTTATGAAAATGACTTCGATTGTAAATGTTTTAAATTTTCCTCCACTTTTCTATTATATTACGTTATGATTATGCTAAGGGCTTGTGTGAGACCCCTTCGGGGTCAAATACACCATGTAACTTCTAGGGGGTAGCCCTGGGTCGTTACACACATAAAAATTCATAGCCCCATATGGCGTCACAAAAGACAAGGTAGCACCGGAATCAAGTAAAGCATAAACATCAAATTGGAAAACTTTCAACATATCGGTAACCATATCCGGAGAACTCTCTTTTTCCTGAAGAGCATAGAAGCGATTTTTCTTAGGAGCATTGGAACCCGAACCGCTAGGAGTAGCTTTCTTGCCCTCTCTTCCTTTAGCCATAAGCATCGGGTAACCCCTCATTTTGTGACAACTTTTACCACAACTAAAGCAACCATCCGTGTCGCCTAGGCACTTACCATCGTGCTTCCTTTCACACTTAGTGCAATTAGGCCTAGACAATGAAGATCAACTACCATTACCTCCTTGAGGATTATGGTTATACACCATATCTTGGTTGAACTTAGGAGGAGCATTAGAGGAACCTTGGCTAGGAAACCTTTGTTGAAATCTTGGATAACCTTGTCCATCGGACCCTGTGTTAGAGAAATTACCATCACTGGTTTTAGCCCTCTTTGCCTCCCTAGATCTTTCCTTGAGTTTCTCTTCCTAAATTTGTTGTGCATGTACCATGAGATGAGAGATTTCCATATCATGAATAATCATTGCGGTTCGGCACTCTTTAACCACCATTTCGGATACACCCGATACAAACTTACTCATGTTTGCCCCTGAATCGACAACCATAGTTGGAGCATACTTAGACAATTGAGTGAACTTTAGAGCATATTCCCTCACAGTCATACTTTATTGTCAAAGGTTAATGAACTCTAGCACCTTAGCTTCCCTCATCTCAAGGGGAAAGAATCTTTCAAGAAACACAGCCTTAAACTTCTGCCAATAAAGAGATCCCGCATCTTCCGGCCTCCCTTCTTTCCATTGATTATACCACACTTGAACCACACCTTTCAATTGGTAGGCAGCCAACTCCGCCTTCTCCAGTGGTGTAACTCCCATGATCATCAAAATCTTATAGATCTCATCAATAAAATCTTGAGGATCTTCCTCAACTTTAGAACCATGAATTCCATAGGGTTCATCCTTGTGGAGTCTCTCACTCTTGAAGCCGCCGAATTCACATTTGAGCTTGTGGGAACCACAACCCTGCCTATTGGCTAGGGCTGTCATTGCGTAAGCCAACACTTGAAAGGTAGCCCTAAACTCTGCATTAGAAACATGCTCGGCCAAAGGATCGACCGGAAATTGAGAAGCATGGGGAGAAACTTCTTCTTCTGCATTCTCCCTCAAATTCCTTATACTCTTCGGGTAACCATATCCTGAAGATCATAGGATAAGGATTAGGAGAGAGACTTCATAGAGCTAAACTCTATCACACGACTTAAGAGTAATGAAAGAAGTGGAATTTCCTAATCATCTTGTATCCTCTCACTCATAAGTGTGGCGGGCTTCACACTCATGAACAAAACTCTAATAGAAGTGGCCAATGAGACATCCTAGGATCGTTCTAAACTTTGTACTCTTATTACCAAGTTGTCATGACCCAGGGGTAACCCCTAGATGTAACATGGAGTATAGAACCCCGAAGGACTCCATACAAGCCACTTAGCTCTCATAGCATAAGAAATAGAACAAATAGAGTAAAAGAGTTCAAATTCCAAAACATTTTATAAAGCGAAAAGCAGAAGTCTGAACTCATGTCTCAACATAGCCATCTAATAAAATAGAATTAAATTAGGCCTATCCCATACATCATGTCCAAAAGATAAATACAAGAAAGAAACTAAAGCAATAATTCCATCATCGAATTATGAGGACTCACCAAAGATCGGGAGATTACGAATTCAACTACTAGGCACGAGACCCGAAAATGTGTCAGTCAGACCCTACATTTGGGAAAAATATTGGCAAGAGTATGCATTAGTACAAAATAATATACCAAGTATGATATTCAGGCATATAACATTTAAATCATGCTAAAAGTGACATTTCATTTCATGACATGCAATTGACCAAGCTAAAACATCATATGAAAGAGTTATAAAACATAAGTTATAAATCATGGTCAATGCAAGCTAAGGTCTTCTTTAAGATCTTTGAACTCTCATGCGATACTCCTTCAGTAACCTTAGTTTATTATTACTTGTGGGGAAATATACTTAACCGACATTAAGACCATGTGAGCTATAACATGGAATACGGTGTCTACCCCACACCGAAAAGAGGTGTTTTACTTGCCTAAGGTAGAACCTTGAACTTCTAGCTTAAGTGGATCCACCAGCTAATAAACCTATGTGGGCACATAGTTATTTGATAAGGAGATTGCTAATAAAAACCTGACTTTTATTAACGAGGGAGCTTCCATCTCATGAGATTACTTTGGAAACCCCACCTCTACTAACGGGAGATCTTCCATCTCACTATCAATATCTACTCGGTGCGAAGCATAAATTCCCACGGAATAGTCATTTATTACTTGACTTCATTACTCATGTAAAGGTGACCTTGGACAACCAATTCAAGCTAGTTTCAGTAAGATAGCTCCTAGTCTTTGATTCAATTAGGTGAGAAAGCCTTTCAACCTAAGAATCCTTTCTATGTGAGAAAACCTTTCACATCATGCTAGTATGTGTTTTAGTGAGAATGTCCTTTCACAACATAACATCATCATAATTGGTACTTTACTCTCAAAGCACCCTTAAAACATTTGCATAGATTTCATAAAACAATGCATAAACCGTAATTTACTTCCTTGAGGTCTAAACCCAATTTCACTCATAAACTCTTAGAAAATATGGGTTATATATGGATTTCATCATAAATTCATGTAAAAATAGTAATATATGCTCAATTTCAAAAAACTCTTCCTTGATGATCAAAATCCCACAACGTGTAGTTCATAACTTGAAAACATAGGGATCACATGGGTTCATAGGGGAATTCATCATAAAAGAATTTCAATTCATCAATTCATGCATAGAAGATCATAATTTAAGCCTTTAAATCAATAATGAAAGGAACCCATGCTAATTGAAGAAAACCCTAACTCAATTGGGGAATTCTACCTTTTGAAATAGAGTAATTTGGGAACTCCATGGATGAAAGAATCCACGGATGAAAACTATCCTACCTGGATTCCAATTGCTAGCCTTCAATGGAGGAATTGGAACCTTAGCTTGAAACCCTATGTGAAACCTTCTTCTTCTTCAAGTTTCTAGAGAGAGAATATTTGAGAGGAGATTTGGGATTCCTTCGTGAATTTGGAAGAATGAAATGAATGGGGTGAATTTAGGGGTTAAAATGCTTATATCGGGGTTCTAAATATAGGCAAAATGATATAGTATAGGACCTAATTAACAAGGAAAAACCCAACTACCCCTAAAATTTACTACCAGCTGACCTCCGACGGACCCTAGTCAACGGACCGTGGTCTGACCTACAGTCTGTCTTGGTGAACCTTCATTGGTCATCTAGGACTGGAATTTGGGCCATCGAACCATGAACCCTAACCACATATCGTGGTCTGGCCTACCAGCCGTAGGTCAGGGGTGGTCCTGGACCTCTGATACTTAGCCAATGTGGATAACTCACATACCCACCTACGATCCATGGTTGGACTCCGTGGCTGGCACCTACAACTTCCAAAAGTCTGGTTCATGTCCTCTTTTCGGATACGTGGTGTTACAAATTCCCATTTTTTCCAAGTTATGATCATATGATGTGAGATTTAAATTATGAATGAAGAGTTTTATGAAACCAAGCATGTATTGAAAGAATTCCATTGTCACGATCCAGGGTTAAACCCTAGACGTAACATGGAATACAATACTCTGAGAGGCTTCATATAAGCCACTTAGCTTTCATAATATAAGATAATAGGAATGAGCGAAAATTTAAAATATTTTCAACAACATCAAAGTTTCATAACAAAAGCGGAAGTGTTTTACAATTTGTCTTAAAACCATCTAAAACATGAATATCTTGGGACACAACCCACACAACAATGTTCAAAACTAAGAACACAAGAACATAAGAGAAATGGTGGTTCAATCCTCGAATTCTATGAGGACTCACCAATCTTCAAGTCTTGCTTCTACTAAGATCCAAGCCACATGGATAAGAGTCGAGATCGCCAGACCCTGCATTTGGATAAGAAATGTAGGCAAGATTATGTGTTAGTACAAACATGTACTAAATATGATAGCTTGCATAAACATCAATATAAATATAATAGTTAATCAATGTAAGTCATAAGCATAATCAATGCGCATAATAGAACATATCAATATAAGAGGAATACTCCTTGAATTGATCTCAAAGCATACTTAGCCAAAAAATGGGAAGTCCTCCACTAGTCTTACTCATTTTAGTAGGCAACCTTAGGCCATCATCCAAGATCATAACCTATCATAACATGTGAATCTCATCATAAAACATACTTACGATACCTCCTTAAAGTAACCTTGTTTCGTCATAACTATGCTACATTTGATGGAGAAGTAATCCATTCTTAGTTGTTCATATTATCCGTGGAAGGCACGTCATCTTGCCAATCCAAGCTTAGACATTGTCCATGGAAGAGGACATAATCATGCCAATCCAAGCTATCGTATCACCAACCCAAGCTACATGGAAAGTTATCATATCCTTACCAATCCAAGCTACCATGAAGGTACCCCATTACCAATACAAGCTACCTTGGAGGTATCACATTACCAATCCAAGCTACATGGAGGCATCACATTACCAATCCAAGTTACCAGGAAGAGGTATCATCTCCTCACCAATTCAAGATATCATGGACATATAACATTACCAATCCAAGCTACCATGGAGGCATCACATTACCAATCAAAGCTACCATTAAATGGTATCATCTTACCAATTCAAGATACCCATGGAAACTCACCTCATTATGCTAATTCAAGCTATCCATGGAGAAGGACCTCATTATGCTAATCCAAGCTATCCATGGAGAAGCACCTCATTATGCTAATTCAAGGTATCCTTGGAGAAGCACTTCATTTTGCTAATCCAAGCTAGGTCTTATTATCATAGTTCTTAAATCCTTTGATTTATTTTAGGTGAGCGAGCCTTTCAACCTAAAATCATTCTATGTGAGGAAAACTTTCACATTCATGCATCTATATATTCATAAAGGAAATCATATGGGCAAATCCCTTCCAAAACAATTCTATTGTAGCTTTACTCTCAAAGCAATACACCTCAAATCATCATATATGCCTAAATCTCAAGACAATTCTAATCATAATTATCATATATGCTTCACTCTTAAGAAATCAATATCATATCATCTCATAAGCCTTAATTTCAAGGACATTCTACCATAATTCATTCATATAAAGATACATCTAAACCCATAAATTCTCCTTTAATGGCATAAAGCCCATTTATATTTATTTCATCTTTCTAGGCATGGGTGGGGCATGGGTACCTATAAATTCATCCTAAAACCATGGAATTATATCAATTCAATCATAAACAATCATAATCCGATCAATTAGATAAACATTCATCAATACCCAAATTGGAAAATACCGTAAAACAAATTGGGGAATTTCCATTTTTCAATTGGGGAATCTTGGGGACTCCATGGATGAAAGGATTCCATGGATGAAAAGCCATCATACCTTGATTACAAAGCCCACAAATACTTGAGGATTGGAGGCTTGACCTTGATCCTAGCTCCAACTCTTTCTTCTTCTTCAAGTTCTAGAGAGAGAAATATTTGAAAAGAACACTTTGAGATTTCTTTGGTGTTTTGAAAATAATGATTTGAATAGGTAAGTTTTGGGGGTTAAAATCACTTATAGAGGGGTCCTTGGCTTGGGTAAAATGACATAGTATTAATCTAGTTAAAACTAGAAAAGACCCTTTTAGCCCATAACTTACAGGGGAATGCCCATCACCACATGAGGCTCCACGAGTTGTGGTTCCTACTGATGTGAGGCCAAAATACATATTTTTAATCATTATTTGCCTTATATTTTGTATTTATATTTGTCCTTTATGAACATAAATTTTATGGATTGTGCTAAATTGTGTATTTTATTTGTAGGATTAAATTGGTGAAAAAATGAGGAAGTTTGGAGCTAAAACGAATTAAAGATGGAAAGTTGAAGAAGGAAATCAAGAAGACAGCTTAATTGATTAAATTTAATATAATAATATATTTATACATATGGTGCCAATCTGAAGGAATTGACAATTCAATTTGAATTTGGCTTGCTGGTGCCACGTGTCACCAGTTGACTGCTCCTCTACCGCCAATAATTGTGACAAATCATGCGGTGCAATTTTATGTACGCGTACTGTTCGGTAGCTATTTTGATGAAGCGCGAAACAACACGGAAAACCCAATTTAAGTGGGTTTTGTTTTGCTAATTTTTATGGAACTTAATTATTTTATTTAGGGTTTCTATAACTATAAATAGGGCATGAAAAATTATTCTAGGGAGAGCCAAGTATCAAGATACAAGAAACAATATAAATTTTCTTCTAGCTTAGGAACTTTGGAAGAGCCGTTGTGGAGGCCGGAGAATTGTGGTTTATTCTTTCCGATCCTTTATTATTTATTTGTATTCGTGATTTATAAAAGATAGTTTAGCTATTGTTCTTAACTTTTTATGATTAACACAAACATTTTTATTTTAATAAGTTTTTATTGTGTTATTGAGATAATGAGTAGCTAACTTTCATAACTAGGGTTGTGAGAACCATGAGCGATTAACAAAGTATGAATAGTAAATAAACAATTCTTGAATAATATTTTGCATGCATTGATAATTCTTTCGTTCAGAAGTCCTTTTAGCGGTTGCAAACGTTAGAACTCGCCTTGTTGCTACTTGCCGGACCAAGGAGGTAATCAACAAGAAAAGAATTATCAACATAGATTTAGTGTGATAATATCTAATAGG
>JAJOOS010017123.1:0-60107 GCA_029582725.1 Solanum chiquidenum
CCCTTTTAATTACCTGTTTTGTTGGAAGTAATTTGACTAATTGGATATAAGTGTTGGTTAAAGTAAATTCTAAACCATTTTCCTCGTGGGATCGACCCCAACGTACAAGCTGGGTTCTTTACTTGATAACGATCGCTTATGCTTCTTTAGGGAGGTGTAATTTGAGCGTATCAACGGACCGTAGTGTCCCTCGTGGGACCGAGTCGGCAATTATCAGTTCAGGGATTTTGGGGTGTTTTCCAGTTTTAATTAAATCAAAGGTATGTAATTTTACCCAAGCCTAGGACCCCTATATAAGTTATTTTAACCCCAAAACTTACCCATTCAATTCATTAATTCCAAAACCCAAAAGAAAATCAAAGTTCTTCCTCTCCAAGAAGAAGAAATGATTAAAGATAGGATCATCGTCAAGCCTCAATTCCCCCAATGAAGTTAAGCATTGGGCTTTGAGGTATGATATTTTTCATCCATGGATTCTTTCCATCCGTGGAGTTCTAAAATTCTCCAATTTACAAAGTTAAAATACCCTGATTGAGTTAGGGTTCTCTTCAATTGTCATGGGTTCTCTTAAATGTTGATTTAAATGATTGAAATATGATCTCTTATGAATAAATTGATGAATTACAATGATTTTATGATGATTTCCCCATGAACCCATGTGACCCCCACGTTTTCAAGTTATGAATCATGTGATGTGGATTTTGATGGTAAAAGAAGAGTTTTATGAAATTAAGGATGTATTGCTAGCTTTACATGAATTTATAATTAAATACATATCTAACCCATGTTTTCTAAGTATTTATGATTGAAATAGGGTTTTGAACCTCAAGAGATAAATTATGCACTTATGCATTTTCTTACGAAATCTAAGCAAATATTTTAAGGGTGCTTTGAGAGTGAAGTACCAACAATGAAGTTATTGTTGTTTTGATTGAAAGGATATTTTCATAAGCACATACTAGCATGATGTAAAATGTTTTCTAACATAATAAGGATTCTTAAGTTGAAAGGCTCTCACCTAATTGAATCAAAGAGTACGAGTTATCCTAATGAAACTAGCTCTGATTTGTTCTCCTAGGATACCTTTCCATGGATGATGATTTAGCTTGTATTGGAAAGATGATGTGCCTTTCCATGTATAATAAGGTCATGTAAGAAATGAATATTTCATGGGATTTATGCTTTGCACCGAGAGGATATTTAGATGGAAGTTCTAATGTTAATAGAGGCCAGATTTCTAGTAGCAATACTTTATACCTTACCTATGTACCCCCATAGGATGATTGTCTTGATAGAAATTATCTAGTGGATCCACTTAAGATAGAAGTTCTTGATTCTGCCTTGGCAAGTAGGACAACCCTTTTCGGTGTGGGAGACACCGGGGGATCATGTTATAGCTCACATGGTCTTTATGTCGGTTAAGGCTAATCGCCCACATTAATAATGAACTAGGGTTACTTCAAAATTTTTATAGCATATGTGTTCAGAGGTTTTAAAGATGAGGTTGTCTTGCATTGACCATGGTTTTATGATTTATGTTTTCTAACTCTCTTATATTATGGTTTAGCTTGGTGAATTGCATGTCATGAAATGAAATGTCCCTTATAGAATGTTTTAAATTTTTTTGGCATGGTTATCATACTTGGTACATTGTTTTGTACTAAAACATACTCTTCCCTACATTTCCCCAAATGTAGGGTCCAACATTCAGGGTAATCAGTTTGTGGCTAGAGGTTGACTTGACATTTTCTAAGCTTTGGTGAGTCTTCATGCATCAAGAACGGATATTCATTATTTTAGTTCCTTTTCATGTATTTCACTTTTGTATTTCATTTTATTGTATTAGATGGCTTTGATGAGACAAGTGTTTTAGACTTCCTCTTTTCGTTTATTATAACTATTGGACTTGGACAATTGTTTTACTCTTATTGTTCTATTTCTTATGTTATGAGAGCTAAGTGGCTTGTATGTAGTCTTTCAGGGTTCTATACGCCATGTTAAATCTAGGGGGTACCCCTGGGTCGTGACACACTTAGTAATCATAGAACAAGGTTTACGATTGTCCTAGGATGTTTCATAAGCCATGTCTAGTGCAGTCTTGTTCATAAGTGTGAAGCGTGCCTCATTTATGAATAAGAGGCTACAAGATGTTTAGTACAGTCCACTTCTTTCATTACTCTAAGTCGTGTGATATAGTTCAACTCTATAAGGTCTCTCTCATAAACCTTACCCTTTGTTCTTCATGATATGGCTATCCGAAGAGATCATGCTAGAAAGAATGTGAGGGATAATGAGGAACAAGAAGCTCCTCCCCAAGATCCTCAAGATCTGTTTGATCCTTTGGCAGAGCAAGTGTCCAATGCGGAGTTTAGGGCTGCTTTTTAAATGTTGGCTCAATCCTAATGACCCAAACCAATATGGAGGTTGTGATTCCCATGAACTCAAATGTGGGTACAACGGTTTCAAGAGTGAGGGACTTCACTAGGATGAATCCTCTGGAGTTTCATGGTTCTAAGGTTGAGGAAGATCCTCAAGAGTTTATTGATGATGTCTATAAGGTTTTGATGATCATAGGAGTTATGCCGGTGGAAAGGCGGAGTAAGATGCTTATCAACTAAAAGTGTGGCTTAAATACGGTAGAACCAATGGAAGGAAAGGAGCCCAAAAGATGCGGGTCCTCTTGATTGGGAGAAGTTTAAGGCCACTTTTCTTGATAGGTTCATTCCCCTTGAGGATAGGGAAGCTAAGGTTCTTGAGTTCATTACCCTTCGACAAAGGAGCATGAATGTGAGGGAATATGTTTTAAAGTTAACTCAATTGTCTAAATATGCTCCAACAATGGTTGTGGATTCAAGGGCTGGGATGAGTAAGTTCATTTCAGGTTTGTCCAAAATGGTGGTTAAAGAGTGTCGTACCGACATGATCATTAATGACATGGACATCTCTCGTCTCATGGTTTATGCAGATCAAATTGAGGAGGACAAACTCAAAGGAAAGCCTAGGGAGGAAAAAAAGGCTAAGACCGGTGATGGTAATTTCTCTCATACTATAGCCGATGGACATGGTCATTCTAGATTTTTATAATGGTTTTCACGTAAAGGTTCCTCCAATGCTCCTCTAAATTTCAACAAGATAGGGTGTCTAACCCTATGCCTCAAGGAGGTAATGGTAGTGGATTTTCATTGCTTAGGTCTACTTGTATAAAGTGTGGAAGGAAGCACTAGGGTAAGTGCCTAGCTCACATAGATGGTTGCTTTAGTTGTGGTAAGAGTGGTCACAAAATGAGTGATTGCCCGATGCTTATGGCTAAAGGAAGAGAGGGAAAACAACATCCTCATAGTGGTTCGGGTTCCAATGCTCCTAAGCAAAACAAATTCTAGGCACTTCAGACTCGTGGTGAACAAGAATGTTCTCCCGATGTGGTTAATTACCTATATGTAGAAAGTTTTCCAACTTGATGTTTATGCTTTACTTGATCCCGCTGCTAACTTGTATTTTGTGACGCCATATGTGGCTATGAGGTTTGATGTTCTGCCAGATGTGTTATTAGAACATTTTTCTGTCACTACTCTTATTGGTGATTCTATTGTGGCTAAGAGGGTCTATAGAAAGTGTCTCGTTTCCCTGTCCCATAGTGTTACTCTTTCTGACTTGGTAGAGCTTGATATACTAGCAGATTTTGATGTTATACTTGGTATGTATTGGCTGCACTCATGTATGCTTCTATTTATTGTAATACTCATGTAGTCAAGTGTCAATTTCCGAATGAGCCTGTCCTACAGTGGAAGGGGGAAATTCTTTACCTAAGGGTCGGTTTGTCTCTTATCTTAGAGCTATAAAGATGTAACATCCCGGAAATTAGTAGGCTAAACTAGAGCTTGACGTGAGGGTAGAGTGATGAATATACCTCCCCGTACTTAAAAATATAGAGTTTCGTGTTAGAACTTCAAGGTATGACCCCCAAGGAATAACCATGGGTCCTTGAAGAAGACCTAGAAAAGCTGCCCAAAAAACAGTGACCTACATGGGGACCTACGCCCGTTGGTCTACTCACGCCCCGTGGGTGAGGGGTCCTGGATCATGGTCCCAGAATCAGCCCACAAACACCCACCCACGGTTCAACCGCATGCCACGTGGGTCCATCCACGGACCCTGGTGGTGGGGTCATGGGTGGTCACTGTAGACTATTTTGGGGAAATTAGTTAAGGGTAGTTTGGGGTTTTCAGGTTTTAAATAATGTTAAGTGATGTTGTTTTAGCCTAAATTAAACCACCTCTAAAAGGATTTTAGACCACAAAACTAAGACGTCCAAATCATTATTTATAATTCCCAAAAGAACTCTTCCTCTCCAAAAATTCTCTCTCTAAAATTTCAAGGAAGAAGAAGAAGGAAGTTTGAACTGGGGTTTGAAGGAGCAAGGTTTTATACTCAGATTCATTGTGGATTCATCTCTAAGGTATGGTATTCCTTCATCCATGGATAGTCTTCATCCATGGAAACCCTCAAAATTCAATTTCAAAACTAGCGACTCCCTAAAAGGTAGGGTTTGACTCCAAACTCATGGATTCCTTTCAAAATCGTTTATAATGATTCAATTATGTTATATTATGTATAAATTCATGATTTCTTATGTTTTTAAGTTGAATTCCCCAAGAATCCAGGAATTCCCCATATTCCCAATTATGATCTTGAGATGTGGGTTTGTTGATTATAGAAGAATGTTATGAGATTATGCTTGTAGTAGTTGTATTACTAGAATTATGTTAATATCCGTATATAATATAGTGAATTCTAGATGTGTTGATATGATATGAGTTTTGACCCTTGAAAGGGAAAATTATGATATTATGCATGATTAATGAAGTTTAGTATATGCTTTAAGAGTAAACTGATTATGATTATGATCTTGTTGTGTGTTGGTGAAAGGATATTCTCATTACACACCTATGTATGAATATGATATGATGTGAATGGTTTTCTTACAATATAATGATTCTAAGGTTGAAAGGCTATTCTTACCTATTGAATGTATGAGATATCTTATGAATTATGTTAGATTGAGTGTCAAGACATTCTTTAATGAATTTGAACTTAAGTAAAGCCTTAATATGTAATCTGTGGGAACTAATGCTTAGCACCGAGTGGATATTGAATATGAGATGTGTCACGACCCGAGCCTACACCCTGGACGTAATACGGCGTACAAGACTCTGAAGAGCCTCATACAAGCCTCATAGCATTCATAACATTAGACATATGAGAAAAGGTATGGAATTTAAATTTTTTTTTAATCCATACAATCAAAAAGTTCATTTAAAACTGACAGTGGAAGTCTATTTGTCTCACATGACCATCTAATACAACTTGAATTAATAATAGGGTCACTGCCCTTACAATAGAAAGTCGAAAAAGTGTCTAATACAATGAAAGACATGAAACATCAATAAAGGACTTGTCCTCTGATCCATGAGGACATACCACAAGCTTTGGAGAGAATCGACCCAAGCTTTGAACTAGAAGGAATCAACACAAATGTCGGAACCTACACTTTGTAGTAAAATAGAAGAAATATTGGTTAGCACACAAAAATGTACTAAGTATGATGACCATGCAAAAATCATGCTTCAAAAGGACATTTTGGTTGGAAACCATGCATTATGCCGATTTTGAGAAACATAATGAACTTTAGTATAAAAGGCATAAGATACAAACATATTCAACATGCATATCATTTCAACATAATAGAACCATCATCTTAGGCAACCCTAAGTTATACTTGTGCCATGTACAAATGGGATCCCATAATACCACTCATACTAAAAACACATTTGAGGCCACCATTATGTACTTACTGATTTCACGTATCAGGACACTTCATCCAATACTAAGTGCCAACGATTGGTAGTCATTAATATAATTCAACTAAGTGAGTTGGGGTCGAATCCTATAGGGAGTGGTACGTGTTTGAGAATCAATAGACAATTACAAATATGCTCAAGTCAATCATAGGAATAGATATTTACGAATAAAAACATATTTCAAACAGCCTACACTTTAGTCCATTCACTCTCTCGAGCTGAATGTGTGGAAAAGGGTTTAGGATTCACTCTCTCGAGCTGAAACCATGACAACCCAATACCCACAGACCATCAATTCAATAATCTTGTTTTTAAAATCTCTCTTGAGCAGGCCAAAAACACAAAGGTAGAGTTGCATTTGCAATTATAACCCTTTAAATTCAACCACAATTATTGAATGAAATCACTTTTAAACAACATTTACACTAACAATTAGCAATACCCAGTAGCTAAATCAACGCATAATCACACAATCACACCCCAAGAATTGGTGTTTTAGCTAGACATCATAAAAAGATAGAAATCGTTAACAAATTGTGTTTCCATCAACTGGGTAAGATATTTCGTCTTTACAAAGGTCTAAATTGAAGAATATCAAAGACCCACTTCCAATTTCTCAAAGGTGGAAAACTTCAATTCTTCAAAGCTAAGGAAAAATTGTCGAAATATTCTCAGTTTAAACTCTAAAATTACTCTAATGAAAATTTAGAAGAAAATTAGACATAACGTTTGAAAATGTATTTATAGTCGCCAAAAATATGCTGCAACAGATTATTCAGTGCAGTAGGTCGGGATTGCCGATCCACTCGGCAATCTGCCCTTTGATCAATTCCATCGCCTTTTCACTTTGGCCTTCAAAATCCTCAAGTTCTGTAGTTTTGGGCGATCTAATACTGCATCCCAGAACCGTTCAGTGATACGACGACTTCTCCTTTCCATCGCTGACTTTATTTTCTCCTTCAAAGCTTGGCACACTAGAACTTTAGGCGAGATCATGGCCATTCGGCGACTCGCCCAATGGGTTAGGCGATCAACATACCTTCTTTTCTTCATTCTTTCAGCTGCCATGTTCCTTTTTGCTCATTAGTGTCCATGCTTTATTTCTCCATCCAAATACCTGAAAATTAAGGATTTAGATCACTTATTGGCACAAAATATGCATTTGAGGACACTAAATCCATTAAAATAAAGCCCTAAATGAGTTTAAATTGTGGACTCATCACTTACCAATCTTCAAACTCTCCTTTAGTTTATAATCATGGAAAAAGAACATACATATTTCATAAATCATGACAAGGAAAGTAACTCATAATAACATTTCCAAGTAAATCATTCATCCTTAGATTAAGCCTTTAAGTCAAACATTTTCATTAGCTTTATTTTGAGAACATTCATTTCATTAGACATTAAGACATTAGAGAATCACACCATGGCCCTCTCAAAGCCTACTAGCACAAAGCATGAATGGCATCCCATACTACCATCCACACTTGATAGAACCTCTTGAGTAACTATAGCACGTATCTCAAATGATGGGAATAGGCATTAACTGGCATAGACCACGTGAGCAAATCTTGGAATCCGGTGTCTTGCCCCCCCACCAAAAAGAGGTGGTCTACTAGGACCGGTAACATTTTAGCTTAGGTGGATCCACTAGCTAATAACCTATGTGGGAACATAGTTATGGCATAAGAAAGACGTTCATTGAAATCCCGCCTAACGTAGGGAGAGCTTCCATCTTAGCATATCCACTCGGTACTAAGCCTTCATTCCCATAGAGTAGTTCATTTTCATTAACAATATCATACTTGAGAGGAATGTCATCGGCGTATCGACCCAAGGTACATTATTGCACACATGAAAGGAATGCCATTGTCTTATCGATTCATGGTACATTATTAGGATATCTCATTGAATCCTCATAAAAGGAATGCCATTAGCCTATCGATTCAATATTCATCATTACATTATTTCATTGACTTATTATGAAAGGAATTCCATTGGCCTATAGATTCAAGACAAAGCCTTAGAACACTTCATTAGTCACTTATGAATGTAATACCATTGGCCTATCGATTCATATTCATTAAGTCTAGACACATTAATTACAAAAGAAGAGAATGCCCTAACCCATCAATTGAAGATGTATCATTACATTGAAGAAATATTTCACATATATCATCATCATTCATAAGTGCATAATTCAGAATAACCTTTCAATAATAACACAATTGCATTGTAGACATGATCACATTACTTCCATTGAAATCACAAAACATATACATAACATCATTTATACATCAATTCATCATACTTTGCCCTTCAAGTCCATGAATCACAATTCACCAACACACCAAGAATACTACAATTTAGCCATGAATAATGACATAATCCAATTAACTAAATCAATATAGACACGTTATATTCACATGCTTCCATAATAAATCAACCCACATCATAATTTCACAATTGAGTATTTTGTGGTAATCATGGGTTCATGAAGGAATTTCATCATAAATAAACATTAATTCATAAATTCAATCATAATTCATTATAAATAAACCTTTGAAAATGTTTTGAAATTGAACCCATGACTTAGATTGAAACCTTAACTTTTGGGGAACTTGAAAGCTTTGAAATGTAGTTTTGAAGGGACTCTATGGGTGAAGACTACCCATAGATGACGAGCCACCATACCTTGATTAAGAATCTCCAAGAAATTTCAGTAAGATACCTTGAATTTGTCCAACCCTAGCTCCAATTCCACTCTTCTTTTTTGTTTGAGTTTTAGAGAGAGAAATATTGTGAGGAAGGTGATGTTTTGGTTTTGATTTTGGTGTTTGAGTATAATGAAGTAAAAAGGGGAGTTTAATGACTTAAACTAGTTTATATAGGTGAAATAAAACAATAAAAAGTGACCCCATTAATTTACTAATCGATTTGGAATTTACCAAAGTGCCCTCGACTAGGCAGCCCCTTCCTAGGGGCCACGCCCATCTTCACGAGCCGTCAAGGGCTCCACGGCCTGTGGTCCCTTGACCAGTAGCTCCCCTCAACTTGTCAAGCTCCCAATAGGCTAAGGCAACCCCCAAGATCCTTCCCACGGTCCATGGTCATGACCACGAGCCGTGAGGTGGCTCGTGAAGGGAAACCTTGGCTTGGGCAGCTTTTGCCCTTAACCCTTGACTTAACCCTCACGTTTAGGCTCTGGTTCAACCTACTAATTTCTGGGGTGTTACATTATCTCCCCGTTTAAAACATTCATCCTCGAATGACACATTTAAACACCTTACAGAATTAAAGACTTAAGAATATTAGCCCATCATGCATGACACATCGAAATAATGCACAAAACAAGGAGGAAACATCAACTCAATCTCGACATACTCAATGCAATACAATGAAGTAAGAACTACATCTAAGAACCCATTATGCATGAAAACTTCAACATTCCTCATTTCATTGGAGGAATTACCTTCTCCAACTCAAATCATGCTCATCATACTGCAATCACTTCTCAGAAGCACATTTAGGCATGTTCAACAATTCATCTCATGAAGCATATAGGCAACTCATATTATATGCATATCAACACGAGGAATAAAAATCATGAAAACTTATTTTCTCATTAATCATGAATTCATCAACAATATACATAACATAAGGAGACCATGGAAATACATAAATCACTCATGACTCAAAAACATGACTCAAGCCATAAAGAACTCTTTACCTTAAGCTTGAATAGGAATAGAAGAAAGAGAATGGGGATATCGGGACTTCACATTGTCCCTTGGCCTATCCCAAGTAGAACCCTCAACTATAACTCTTACTAAAATACTACTCCTCAACATTTTCATGGAAACAACATCCTTACTCTTCTATTTCTTAACTTGCCGGTCAAAGTTCCCAACCAGTACTTCTAGACTAGGGAGGTTCTCATTAAGCAACTCTAGCTCACAAACAACCTTACCAATATCACTCAAGGTCTCATATGAGTCTACCGAACCGGGACTAAACTTCCCAAACTCACTATACCTCTTAAAGTGAGAACTTCAAGTCAACCTAAATCATGAACATCTTGAACACTCAACGACCTTGCTATCTAAGCACATTATCTCCCCCTTGAAAGTAACTCTATAAGGACTCTTCTAAGCCTCATTTCATTCAATTCTAAAGTTGAAGCAAGTCCTCACTAATCCTTCACCTAAGATGATTCTAAACCAAGGTGAATAACACTTCCACCCTCTTTTAAAGGAGTCTACTCACTCGGCACATCTAGGCATTTCTAAAACACTTATTCATCAAAATCTTTCAACATACCTTAAAACTCATCATAACTTTCTACCAAAAACACACATAACCATAATTCAACCCATTCGTACTAAATGATATCATCTAAATTTACCATATCAAGTCCTTATAGTCACATATCCATAATTGTCATCAATACTAACCTTTTCTCACTCGATCCTTGTAGCATTAGCCCTCGAGTAGTCACATCTTAAAGACTACCGGATAAGGAATAAGAGAGGGATCCTATAGAGTTAAACTCTATGGAACGACTTAGAGTAATGAAAGAAGTGTAGTTTCCCAATATCTTATAGCCTCTCATTCATAAATGTAGCGCTTCACACTCATGAACAAGACTTTACTTGACGTGGCTTGTGAGACATCAATCCTAAAAACCATCCCAACATCTTGTGCTCAGATACCATGTTTGTCATGACCCGAGCCTACACCACGAACGTAACACGACGTACAAGACTTCGAAGAGCCTAATGCAAGCCTCATAGAATTCATAACATTAGACATATAAGAAAAGGTACAAAATTTAAAATCTTTTATAATCCATACAATAAAAAACTTCATTTAAAACTGACAACGGAAGTCCACTTGTCTAACAGGACAATCTAATACAACTTGAATTAAGAATAGGGTCACGACCCTTAGAATAGAAAGTCTAAAAAGTGTCTAATACAATGAAAGACATGAAACATCAATAAAGCACTTGTCCTCGGATCCATGAGGACATACCACACGCTTTGGATAGAACTCACCCAAACTTTGAACTAGAAGAAATCAACTCAAATGTCGGAACCTACACTTTGTTGTAAAATAGAAGAAATATGGGTTAGCACCCAAAAATGCACTAGGTATGATGACCATGCAAAAATAATGCTTAAAAGGGACATTTTTGTGGGAAACCATGCATTATGCCAATTTTGAGAAACATCATGAGCTTTAGTATAAAAGGCATAAGATACAGACATATTCAACATGCATATCGTTTCAACACAATAGAACCATCATCTTAGGGAACTCTAAGTTGTACTTGTGCCATGTACAAATGGCATCCCATAATACCACTCATACTAAGTACCCCTTTGAGGCCACCATAGATGTTCTTACCATTCTTCATACTCTCCCTTAGTCAATAATCAAGGACAAGGAACATACATAATTCATAAGTCATGACAAAGAAAGTAACTCATAATAACATTTCCAAGTAAAGCATTCATTATTACATTAAACCTTAAAGTTAACATTCTCATTAGCTTCATTATGAGCGCATTCATTTCATTAGACATTAAGCCATTAGAGAATAACACCATGGCCCTCTCAAAGACTACTCGTGCAATGCATGAATGACATCCCATACTACGACCCACACTTCATAAAACCTCTTGAGTAACCATAGCACGTATCTCACATTATGGGAATAGGAATTAACTGAAATAGACCACATGAGCAAATCATGGAATCCCATGTCTTACCCCCACACCGAAAAGAGGTGGTCTACTTGCCTAAGGTATGACCGGTAACATTTTAGCTTAGGTGGATCCACTAGATAATAACATATGTGGGAACATAGTTATATGATAAGAAAGACGTTGATTGAAACCCTTCTTAATGAAGGGAGAGCTTCCATCTTACCATGTCCACTCGGTACTAAACATCATTTCCCATAGAGTAGTTCATTTTCATTAACATTATCATCCTTTAGAGGAATGCCATTGGCCTATCGACCCAAGTTACATTATTGCACACATGAAAGGAATGTCATTTGCCTATCGATTCATGGTACATTATTAGGATAGCTCATTGAATCCTCATGAAAGGAATGACATTGGCCTATCGATTCAAGATTCATCATTACATTATTTCATTGACTTATTATGAAAGAAATGCCATTGGCCTATCGATTCAATACAAAGCCTTAGAAAACTTCATTAGTTACTTATGAAATTAATTCCACTGGTCTATCGATTCATATTCAATAAGTCGAGACACATTAATTACACAAGAAGAAAATTCCCTAAGCCTATCAATTCAAGATGTATCATTACATTGAAGAAACCTTTAAAGTATATCATCATCATTCATAAGTGCATAATTTAGAATAACCTTTTAATAATAAGACAATTGTATTGTAGATACGATCACATTACTTCCATTGAAATCACAAAAGCATATATATAGCATCATGATTATACAACAATTAATCATACTTTACCCTTTAAGGCCATGAATCAAAATTAACCAACACACCTAGAATACTACAATTAAGGCATGCATAATGACATAATTCAATAAACTAAATCAATATAGACATATTATATTTACATGCTTCCATAGTCAATCAACCCACATCATAATTTCAAAATTGAGTGTTTTGGGGTAATCATGGGTTCATGGAGGAATTTCATCATATATCAACATTAATTTATCATAAATAAAATTTTGAAAATGTTTTGAAATTGAACCCATGACTTAGATTGAAACCTTGGCTTTTTGGGAACTTGAAAGCTTTGAAATCTAGTTTTGAAGGGACTCTATGGGTGAATACTACCCATAGATGAATCCACCATACCTTGATTAAGAATATCCAATAAATTTGAGGAATAAACCTTGAATTCATCCAACCCTAGCTCCAATTTCACTCTTCTTCTTCTTTGAGTTTTAGAGAGAGAAATATTATGAGGAAGGTGAAGTTTTGGTTTTGATTTGGGTGTTTGAGTATAATAAAGTAAAAAGGGTTTTTAATTACATAAAATAGTTTATATTCGTGAAATAAAACAATAAAAATTGACCCTATTAGTTAACTAATTGATTTGGAATTTACCAAAATGTCGTCGAGTAGGCAGCCCCTTCCCAGGGGCCACACCCATCTTCACGAGCCATCAAGGGCTCCACGGCCCGTGGTCCCTTGACCAGTATCTCCTCTCAACATGTCAAGCTCCCAATAGGCTAAGGCAACCCCCATGAGACTTCCCACGGTTTGTGGTCATGACCACTATCCGTGAAGTGGCTCGTGAAGAGAAACCTTGGCTTGGGCAGCTTTCGAGAACACTGCCTCACAAACCACGGGTCGCACCATGACTCGTGGTGGCCACCATGGGTCTTGAAGACCCTTGTGGTCATGGTAGGCAGTGGCTAGGTGCTTTTCACGCAGCCTTGGCCCCCTAGCCATGGCCCTCACCCAAATTCCTTGGCCCTTGCCCTTAACCCTTGATGTTAACCCTCACGTTTAGGCTCTAGTTCAACCTAATAATTTCCGAGGCTTTACTAGATGGAAGCTTTTACACTAGTTGAGTCCGGCTTCTCAATGGGACCTTCTACACTAGTTGAGTCTGGGTTCCCAAAGTATGTACTCATAAGATGGAGACCTTCTACTTTAGTTGAGTCCGGGTTTTTAGTAGCAATCTTCTTATCCCACATACTATGTGCCCTCATGAATATTTAGCTAGTTGATCCACCTAAGCTAATAGTATGGTTCTACCTTAGGCTAGTAGGATAACCCATTTCAGTTTGGGGTAGACACCGAATTCCATGTTAAGCTCACATGGTCTATGTTGGTAAAGTCTTATCCCACTATCACAACAATATGAAAAATAATATGAATTATTAATTATGGTTACTCAAGAAGCTTTACTTAGCATGGGTGTGATTATGGGGTCTTATTCATGCACTGCACAAGTATGCTTTGAGGGTACTTATGGTATGTTTCTCTTATGATATGATGATCTATGTAATGAATATGCTTATAACTTATGCTTTTCTATTATCTTCAAAATGATGCTTTAACTTAATAAGTTGTATGCATTCAACTAAAATGTCCCTTTTAGCATGTCTTCAAGTTTTTTATGGATGGCTATCATACT
Organism: Solanum chiquidenum; assembly: GCA_029582725.1. Taxonomy (NCBI): domain Eukaryota; kingdom Viridiplantae; phylum Streptophyta; class Magnoliopsida; order Solanales; family Solanaceae; genus Solanum; species Solanum chiquidenum. The sequence continues at coordinate 14,024 of JAJOOS010017123.1, forward strand.
TAGTGCATTTTTGTACTAACCCATATTTTTCCCCTACATTTACCCCCAAGTGTAGGGTACGGTTCTCAAGGTGGTCATCATTGTGGCTAAAGCTTAGATTTTCTCATTTCTCCTAGCTTGTTGGTGAGTCCTCGTGATTTGAGGATGGATCTTTTTATTTAGTAATTTGTTTTCTTGTATTCCCTTTTTAGACTATGTTGTATGGGTTGTGACCCTATATAATTTAAGTGTTGTAATAGATGGATAAATTGAGACAAGTCTAGACTTTCGCTTTCCATATTTTGGACTTGAAATGCATTTTTACTCTTTATTTTTTCTATGCGTATGTTATGATATGCTAAGTGGCATACATGGTGCCTTTTGGGGTCCTATGTGTCTTGTTACATCTAGAGGATACCCCTTGGTCTTGACAAAAGATGATTTCTAAGGTTTGCTTTAACAATCTAGTTAGGGTGAGGGATGTAGATTCTGAAACTCCTACTCTCGAGTTGGTCCCCGTTGTAAATGAGTTTTCGGAAGTGTTCCTAGATGATTTACCGGGTATTCCTCCTGAGCAGGAAATACACTTCGATGGTGACCTTCTCTCAGATGCGTAACATATTTCTATTCCTCCTAAATGTATGGCTTCAGTAGAACTTAAGGAGTTGAAATTGAAAGATTTATTGGGTAAGTGTTTCATCTGACTGAGTATCTGTCCATGGGGTGCTCCAATTTTATTTGTTAGAATGAAAGATGATTCTCTTCGTATGTGTATTGACTATCATCAGTTGAACAAGGTGACCATTAAGAATAAGTACCCTCTCTCAAGGATAGATGATATGTTTGACCAACTTGATGGAGCAAGTTATTTTTCTATGATTGAACTGCGGTCGGGTTATCACCAATTGATGGTGAAAGATGATTACATTACAAAGACACCTTTCAAACTTGATATGGTCATTATGAGTTTTTTGTAATGTTGTTTGTTTTGACTAATGCTCCAATGGCGTTTATGGATTTGATGAATAAGGTGTTTAGACAATACCTTGACATGTTTGTGATCATGTTTATTGATAATATTTTGATCTACTCAAGGATTGAGGATGAGCGTGTTGATCATTTGATGATCGTATTGCATGTTCTTAAGGACCAACAACTCTTTGCAATGTTTAGAAAATGTGAATTTTGGTTAATGTCTGTAGCTTTCCTTGGTCATATTGTTTCAAGTAAGGGTATTGTGGTAGATCCTGAGAAGATAGATGGGGTCAAGAGTTGGCCTAGTCCTCTAACTCCTTCGCATATAGGAGTTTCATGGTTTTGACCAGTTACTATAGAAGGTTTGTTGAGGGATTTTCTTCAATTATCTTTCCTTTGACGACTTTGACTCAAAATAAGGCTAAGTTCATATGGTCCAAATTATTTGAGAAGAGTTTTTACGAGTTAAAGGATAGACTTACTTCCAGTCTGGTGTTGACCTTACCGAAAGGGATGGATGGTTTTGTGGTTTATTGTAATACCTCGAGAGTTAGGCAAGGCTGTGTGCTTATGCAAATGGGAAAGTTATTTCCTATGCCTGAAGGCAACTTAAAATTCACGAGAAGAATTATCTTACTCACAAAATTGAACAAGCGGCGGTCGTTTTTGCCTTAAAGATTTGGAGACACTATCTGTATGGAGTTTATGTAGATGTGTTTACATACCACAAGAGTTTGAAATATGTGTTTAATAAAAAAGATCTAAATCTTCGCCAAAGAAGGTGGCTTGAGTTATTGAAAGATTAAGACATGAGTTTTCTTTATTACCCCCAACAAAGCTAATGTGGCGGTGGATGCTCTTAGTCGATTACCTATGGGTAGTGTTGCTCATATTGAAGGAGAAAATAAAGAATTGGTTCAAGATATTTATAGATTGGCCCGATTAGGTGTTCAACTAGTAGACTACACCAAGGGTGGTGTTATGGTTCACAATGGTTCCGAATCAACTTTTGTGGTGGATGTGAAAGCCAAGCAAGGTATTGATCCAATTTGATCGAATTGAACTAAGCGGTGCTTAATAAATCCATCGAGGCTTTCTCCCAAGGGCGAGATTGTGTGCTTAGATATTAAGGTCATTTGTGTTTTCCAAATGTGGATGACTTGAGGGAATATATCTTGTTAGAAGCTTATAGTTTACGATATTAAAAAATCACCCAGGAGCCACCAAGCTGTATCTTAAATTTCGGTAGGTCTATTGGTTGAATGGAGTGAAGAAAGACATTGCGGAATTCATGGCTTAGTGTCCAAATTGACAACAAGTAAAGCTTGAGCATCAGAAATATGGAGGTTTGTCCCAAGATATTAGCATTCCTACTTGGATGTGGGAAGATTTGAGCATGGACTTTATTGTTGGTTGCCTTGCACCCGACGACAACATGATTCGATTTGGGTGATAGTAGATCGGATGACGAAATCGGCTCATTTCCTTCCCATCAAACTTTATTATTCGGAAGAGGACTATGCAAAGATGTACTTGAGAGAAATGGTAAGTTGCATGTAGTGCCTCTGTGTATTATTTCTGATCGTGGTACCCAATTCACTTCTCAGTTTTGGAAGTCATTCCAAAAGGGTCTTGGTACTGGCGTTAAGTTTAGTACAACCCGTCATCCTCAACCCGATAAGAAAACTGAGCGTACTATCCAAACTTTGGAGGATTTGTTAAGGGCTTGTGTGATTGATTTTAAGGGTAATGGGGATGACCACTTGTCATTGGTTTAATATGCTTATAATAATAGTTATCACTCGACTATTGATATGGCTCAATTTGAGACCATATATGGTAGGAGGTGTAGATCTCCTATAGGTTGGTTTGGGGTGGGTTAAGTTACATTAATAGGTCCTGATTGGTATATGACGCCATACATAGAGTTTGAATTATAAGAGAAATGTTAAAAACAACTCAAAGTTGGCAAAAGTCATATGCTCATGTGAGGAGAAGGGATCTTGAGTTTTATATTCCTAATTGGGTTTACTTGAAAATCTCACCCATGAAGGGTATAATTAGGTTTGGTAGGAAAGGCAAGCTTAGTCCTCAATATGTAGGCATATATAAATTTTGAGAAGTGTTGGTAAGGTTGCTTATGAGCTAGATTTACCAAATGAGTTGGCATTGGTGCATTCAGTTTGCCATGTCTCTATGCTTAAGAAGTGTGTTGGAGATCGTACATCTATAGTTCCCTTAGAAGGGTTTGGAGTTAATGAAAGTCTTTCTTAAGAGCAAGTTTCAGTTGAGATTTTTGACCGATAATTTAAGAAGTTGAGAAACAAAGAAGTTTCTTCAGTGAAAGCACTATGGAGGAATCATTTAGTTGTATGTGCTACATGGGAGGCCGAGGCCGATATGATGTCCCAATATTCTCATCTTTTTCGTTCTTCTCCTTCTCTAGATTGAGGTAGTGCGGTCCTCTTGGTTTGTCCTTTGTTTTGGAGTCATGTGTTTTATGTGTTTCCATGATTTCCTTATGATTATGCATGTTCATGAAAAACTTGTGTTTTGAATGAAAATGAGTTTACATGATTCATTTCCTCAAATGGTTGTGCATTGATTATGAGTTGCCTAGAGAATTTATGAGATGAATTGATGAACATGATTTAGCTATGCTTTTTTAGAACGAATTGCATATAGGCTCCATGATATTTTGTTGAGCATGATTGTAGCTTGAAGACGATAGTTCTTCCTTGAAGATGAGAAATCTTAAAATTTCATGCATATTGGTTTGTTAGGTCTAGTTCATACTTTCCTGATGATGCATTGAGTTTGTTTAACTTTGAGATGATGTGTCTTCCTTGGTTTTGTGCATTTTGATTAGATTACATGCATGATAGGTTTCTACTATTGAGTCTTTTCTTTCAAAGAGGTGTCTAGAATTCCACTACAGGGACCACGGGTACCACTACAGGCCATGGTGCCCCTCGTGGTAGTGAGTTGGCATTTATCAGTTCAGGGGGGTCTTTTCCGGTTTCAATTAAATAAAAGATATGTACTTTTACCAAATCCTAGGACCCCTATATAAGTGATTCGAACCCCAAAACTCACCCATTCAAGTCATTATTTCCAAAACCCAAGAGAAACTCAAAGTTCTTCCTCCCTTAAATATTTTTCTCTCTTGAACTTGAAGTAGAAGAAAGGATTCAAGCTAGGATCAAGGTCAAGTCTCAATTCCTCCATTGAAGTTAAGCATTGGCCTTTGAGGTATGAAACTTTTCATCCATGGATTCTTTCCATCCATGGAGTTCCCAAATTCTCCAATTTACAAAGTTAGAATTCCTTAATTGAGTTTGGGTTTTCTTCAATTGTCATGGGTTCTCTTAAATGTTGATTTAAATGATTGAGTTATGATCTACTATGCATAGATTGATGAATTGCAATTATTTTATGATGATTTCCCATGAATCCATGTAACCCCTATGTTTTCAAGTTATAAATCATATGATGTTGGATTTTGGTGGTAAAGGAAGAGTTTTATGAAATTAAGCATGTGTTGATAGCTTTACATGATTTTATGTTGAAATTTATATCTAAACCATGTTCTCTAAGTATTGATGATTGAAAGTGGGTTTTGAACCTTAAAAGGTAAATTTTACACGTATGCATTTTCTTATGAAATCTATGCAAATGTTTTAAGGGTTCTTTGAGAGTGTATTACCAATGATTATGTTGTTATTGTGTTGATTGAAAGGATATTCTCATAAACACATACTAGCATGATGTGAAGGGTTTTCTCACATAATAAGGATTCTTAGGTTGAAAGGCTTTATCACCTAATTGAATCAAAGAGTAAGAGTTATCCTAATGAAACTAGTTTGGATTGGTTATCCTAGTATACCTTTCCATGAATGATGACTTAGATTGGATTGGCAAGATTACGTGCCTTTCCATGGATAATAAGGTCAATAAGAAATTACTATTCCGTGGGATTTTTTCATAGCACCGGGAGGGTATTGAGATGGAAGCTGTCAAGTTAGTAGAGGTCGGGTTTCCAGTAGAAATCTCTTTATTTATTACCTATGTTCCCCCATAGGATGATTGTCTAGATAAACATTAGCTAGTGGATCAACTTTAGCTAGAATTTCATGGTTCTATCTTGCAATGTAGGACAACCATTTTTGGTATGGAAGACAATGGGGGATCATGTTATAGCTCACATAGTCTCTATGTCGGTTAAGGCTAATCCTCCACACTAATATTGAACTAAGGTTACTTTAAGAAGTATCGCATATGAGTTCAAAAGTTTTAAAATGAGGTTATCTTGCATTGACCATAGTTTTATGACTTATGTTTTCTAACTCTCTTATATCATGTTTTACCTTGGTCAATTGCATGTCATGAAAGAAATGTCCCTTTTAGTATGCTTTAAATGTTTTATGCATGGGTATCATACTTGGTACACTATTTTTCATTGACACTTACCCTTTCCTATGTTTACCCACATGTAGGGTCCCATCGTCAGGGTCATCAATATCGTGGATAGAGGTTGACTTGCAATTTTCTAAACTTTTGTGAGTCGTCATGCTGTGAGGACAAATTTTCATTATTTTAGTTCTTTTTCTTGTATTTCACTGTTGGACATGATGTATAGGCTAGGGCCTATTTCGTTCTATTGTATATGATGGCTTTGATGAGACACGTATTTAAGAGTTCTACTTTTCGTTTATAAGGAATATTGGACTTGGAATATTGTATTACTCTGATTTTTCTATTTCTTATGTTATTAGAGCTTCTTGTATGGAGTCCTTCGAGGTTTTATGCGCCATGTTACATCTAGGGGTACCCTGGCTCGTGAGAGCAACTAGGAGAGATTAGTGACTTTTGGCTTCATCTTATAGTATATTTGGGACACGTGGTGTTTAAGGATGGCATAATATCAGATCCAGTGAAGATTGAGGCTATTCGTGATTTATCTAGGCCTATTCAATTACTATAATTCATAGATTTGTTGGATAAACGTGCCTCTACAAATGGTTTTTAGAGGGTTTCTCGACCATTGCAACACCTTTAACCCAGTTGAATCATCTTGATGTTCCATTTGAGTTGTCCAAGGATTATGATTTGAGATTTTTGAAGCTCAAGGAGTTGCTTACCACCACTCTTTTATTGACTCTTCAAGTTAAGGATGTGGGCTTCACAGTGTATTTTAATGCATCGGATGTTCATTTGGGTTGTGTATTGATCTAGTTGGGCAAGGTTGTAGTTTATGCATCAGGCAACTTAGGTTGAAAGAGCACAAATACCCCACTTATGACTTGGAGTAGGGGTTGTAGTTTTTAAGCTAAAAATCTAATGGCATTACCTGTTTAGATTTCATGGCAAGGTTTATATTGAATAAAGGAATATTTAGTACATTATGAGCCAGAGGGACATTAATTCAAGGCAGCGCCATTGTATTGAGCTCCTGAAGGACTATGGCCTCTCTATTCTCTATAATCCCAACAAGGCGAATGAAGTAACAAATGTCTTAAGCCAAAACGCAGTGAGAATGGGTAGTCTAGCCTTCTTTTCTATTATGAAGTGACTTTTGGCTTTGAATATTCAGTCCTTAGCCAATAAGATGATTCAGTTATATATATCATATTCTAGCCAAGTGGAAGTCTATGTTGGACTTCATTCATCCGTGCTTGAGTAGATTCATGGTCGCCAGATTGAGGATGTGACCTTGGTGGCTGTTTGAGAATGAGTGTTGGAGGGTGATATTGGTCAGGCTACCATAGATTCAAATGGGCTTTTATATTTTTTTGGTTGTATCTTTATTTTGAGAGTTTGGGACTTGATTCATTTGATCCTTCATGAAGCATATGATTCCACGTATTTTAACCATCCGTGCAATGAAAAGATGTATCATGATTTGAGGTGGCACTACTAGTGGAGCGGTATCAAGATAAATTATGCAGACTATGTGTACCATTACAAATGTTGCTAGTAGGTGAATGGGAATCATTTGAGGTCTGTTGGTGATTTTGACATATCCCTTTGCATAGTGGATGTGGGATCACATCACTATGGAATTTGTTATGGGATTGCCTCATACATAAAAAAGTGTTGACAAAATTTGGGTCATCATTGATTGATTGATAAATTCAACACACTTCCTCCCTGTTTAGTCATTATTTAATTTCAAGAGGTTAACTCATATTTATATTAGGAAGGTGTTCCATCTCATGGTATAAGTGTGTCTATAATCTCATATTGGGGTTCTCAATTCACTTCTAGCTTTTAAAGGACCTTTCAGGAGGTATAGGGCACTCGTGTTGACCTTAACATAGCTTTCCACCAATAGACCAGTGGGCAGTGAAAGTGTACAATCAATGTTTTTGATGAAATGTTGGTGGACTATTTTTTAAAAGTTTGGAGGTGATTAGGAACAACTTTTCATTTGGGAGAGTTTGCGTACAATAATATCGACAACTCTAGTATTAAGATAACCCCGTTCAAGGCCTTATATGGTAGGATTTTTTTCTTCCCGATTGGTTGGTTTGAGTCTAAAATGCTTGGGTCTTGTGGTACCAGTTTGCTTAGAAAGCATTAAATCAGGTGGGGGTGTAATAATATTATCTCATAATAGCTCAGAGTAGGCACTTGAGTTATATCGATTGTAGGTGTCGGCTATTGAGGTTTTTAGTTGTTATCGTGTATTCCACTATTTGTCACCCACGAAGGGCATGGTGAGATTCATAAGGTGAGAAAATCTTATCCCAAGTTATATTGGGCCTTTTAAAATCCTTCAGACATTAGGGTTTGTTGCTTATGATGAGCTGACCCTACCTCTAAAACTTTTAGCCATTCACCTAGTTTTCTCCTAGTTTTCAAAGGTTCAATATTAAGCCAGTATGGTCCTAAGAGTCTCATGTGCTTCAGTATGATGCGGTTGAGTAGGATGATTGTTTGACATTCGTAGAGGATTGAGTTGCTATTCTAGCTAGAGATGTATGATGGTCACGTTCAAGAGTTGTTCCAGTGGTGAAGTTTGAAGCATCGTTTAGTTAAGGAGGCTACCTCGAAGACCGAGCATGAGATGCAAAAGAAATTTCTTGGCTTTTTTTATCCTTTAGGCAATTCTTGACTCTTAATTTCACAGATGAATGTCATTTTAGTGATGGATGTTGTAATTAATCTCCTAGACATTTCTATGTAAATTCCTTCTTTTGGACGTTTAGAATATTTCTACAGCGACCCCATATCATTTATGACTTGATTGGATTGGCAGCTCCATCACCTAGTCTTCATTTGGTTTTTATGAAAATTCATGTATCTTGGAGTTTTTAAATTTTGAACGTTCACTTTGGTAAAAAGTGAAGGACAACAACCGCAAAATGCAATTGTGAGTGTTCTATTAGTTTCGAAAAGGTTATTTTATGCTACTGGCATGGTTGGCCCAGACTTTGAGGTATCCAAAGCTAGATTGTGCCATTCGGTGTTTTAGCCTTTAATCTTTGACCTAAGTTCTAACTCGATAAAATAATTCTCGGAGAAGAACTCTATCTGCGTTGTTAGCTCTTAAATGTTGAGCTTTATTTAGAATTACCTTTCATGAAGATCCCTAGGCTACCAAGCTAATTTTGAAGCTCCTTGTGAAATTAGACCAAAAAAAGAATTTTCGTGTGGGACCCACTTTTGTTGAGAACACCTCATATGGAATTTTTGATTCATCCATATAGTCTGCAATATTGTATTTGGTAATGTAGCATATATTGTTTGCGTGCACGAAGTTTCAACCAAATTAGGAGTACCCAGAGGAGATTTGGAACTTGCGAAAACGAGTAGATGATATCAGCTAGTGCAGACAATATTTTGCCTTCACATTCACAAAGAGTTGATAGATTGGCTTCCTTGTTTAAGAGGCCTAGTCACATTCATGATAGTCAGGCTTACTAACCCTCTGAAATTTCATTCTAGAAGGTGTAATCGTACGGCCCTAGGTTCCTTATCATTTGCATTTGTGGGGCCCTCATTGCATTCACAAAGTGTAGCTTGGAAAACCTTTGTGTTCATAGGACCCTCTTGTTGCATTCTTGATGAAAGTTTTTGGTTTGGTATTTTAAATAAAGACTAGAGCTGATCAACACCAGTTCTTAATGATCCTTTGGTAATATCTCTATCAACTTTGCTCAGTTTTAGGTGATTCAAAGCGTAGATTGTTTAGAAACTGCAGGCCTACGTGGGTGATATATCATGAATTTAGGGGAGGCTTTGTATGAGGAAATATACAGTATTTAGTGGATACCTTAACTTTTTTCTTGTTTCCTTAATTGTTTAATTATTGCATGTTTCTCATGTTGGATGTCGCGGTCCCTGAATTGTGTTCCATTTGAAACACAAGTTCAGGAAGAGAGTTAGGACCTTTTGATGGAGTCGATTCAAGAATTTCTAGCGCAGGTCGCACATTTCCCTTTTTGACACCAATTTTGGTCTGTGTCCATTTTAAGTGTAATTATTTTCTAAAGGACCGTATTTATGTTGTGATTCAATAATTTATAGCATGGAAACATTATGAGGCTTTTCGAAAGGGAAAAGCTCTGGAAACGTGATTTGAAGCGCACACGGTCAGCCCTTATGTACGCTCAAGCTTCCCATTCCTTAGACTGAGCTTAATTATATGAAAGCATGATGAATCATGTGAATTTGGGGCAGGTACGTAGTTGATCATGCTAGCTTTCTTAGAATTCATATTTTAGGATTATATCTGCTTTTAAAGATAAGAAACATGTTAGTTGCTAATAGTGAACATCCTTACCTTGTAGTTGACCTTGTTCGTTTTTTGTATTATTTGATTTGAGAATGATTGGCCTTAGTTTAGGCTTGTATTAGTGTTTGTAATAGACTTGTGATATTTGGAGTTGTTTCCCTTATTTGTACTCCGACATCAATTTGGAAGGTTGAGTTATGAGTCTAAGATTTTGTACTCATTTGAGACTTTTAGTACACCATATAGTGTCCTCTATGTCTTCTTGTGTCCATTTTTGATGCCATAATGTTGATTGACATCTATGAAGGTTGGAAGAAAAGGAAAGGTCAAATATATGCAAAAAAAATGTTTTTTGTAGATAAACAAAGAAGAGGGTGAAGCTAAAGCTCACCTAGAGCAAGTGGAGACATGCCAAATGCATTGGACCATGCTAAAAGTGAGCACGACTTTTGCTAAAAAGTTCAAAGTAGATCGGTGAGGATTAAACTCAGGGGCGACTAGCCAACTAGGCTAGCGAGCATTGGTTGCCCCACCAAAATATTCTGAATGATCTGCTTAAAATTAATGACAACTTGGTAAGCAAAGTTGAGAATCGGAGACTCACCAATCGTGACGGTGAAGTCCATTGGGCTAGACAACATCTTGTTCCACACCTGAAGCCTTGAAGCAAAGATAAAAAGGAAGAAGAGGTAGTAGTCGGTGACTCGCCAAGTGAGTTGATGAGTCGTGGATTTCGACTCATTTAGGGCGTTATATCTAGAGCTTTAGTGTCCTCAATTCCTAATTCATGCTCTAAACTGATGTTTAACTGGTAACTTGCAGTACTGAAGGCAAAAGACCAAGGCAAGGACATTACCAAGAAAAAAGGTGTGAAAAAGCTAAAAAAGCTGAAGAAAAGAAAGACTGATAAATGCCAAACCCACTCGGCGAGTCGCCGAGTGGTTCTTCAACTCGCCAAAAGTTCCAACAGGCCAACTCTTGGACAAACACAATTCATCTATTGAAATGACGAATCGGAAAACTGCCTACTGAATTGGAGAAGGACGTTGTGATCTCCTAATATCACATAATGGAAGTGTGAAAAATCAAAGCAAAGAAGTTGGTGGGAGGAGAACTCTGTGAGTCGCCGAATAGGTCAGTGAAGGCCGACTTCCTTTGCTAATTGGTCCTGAAATTGAAAACCTGAAAGAGTATAAATTCTATGTTAAAAAGGGATTTGGTAGTTCTGCAATTTTGGGCGATATTTTGGAGTTTTTGAGAGTTCCTTGATATGCTCAAATTACACCTCTCTAAAGAAGCATAAGTGATCGTTGTCAAATAAAGAACCCAACTTGTAGGTTGGGGTCGATCCCACAAGGAATATGGTTCAGACTTAAACTTAACTCACTATTATATCAGTTTAGTGAAACTATTTCCTAAACAAGTAATTAAAAAGAGGGATTTGTGCAAGCAAATAACTTATTGTTGATTAAGTAACAAGTGAGCAGGATTCAAACTTTTAATTATCAATATGAGAGAGAAACTAGGGTGTATGTGTTCCTCATAAGCTTGTTCCCCAAATACGCATCCTCCTCATAGTAGCATTCCTTAACTGTTGGTGGTGGAGTTCTAGTCAGATAGTTTACCGCATTCACCTTCTCTACACCTCCGGTCACATGCTTTAGTACAAAACCCAGTTCTATCCTCATCTGAGCCATCTCTTCACGAATATCATCACTGGATTTAGTAGGTGCGGCTTGAACTACAGATGTGTTTCTACTAGTGTTTGACTTTCTAGTGCTCCATGCCTTATTATTTTGAGAAATCTTCTCTAGTTTCTCAGCGATCTCCTCAAAAGCGCAGTCATTATATGAACCTCAGGAGGTAGTATCAAGTACATCATTTCCATTATCATCTTGACCTCTATAGAAGTACTCCGTCAGTGACTCATCATGTATACGGTGATCTAGAACACTTCTTATGAATGCAGTTAACCTATCCCATGAACTGCTCATAGATTCTCCTGGTAGTTCTACAAAGTTGTTCAATTTGTCCTTGTGATTCAGTTTCTTGGAAAATGGGAAATACATTTCCCTGAACAACATATGTAATTGGTCCCATGTATGAATCAAGTTATATGGAAGCTCATAAAATCATATTGTAGCAACTCCGATCAATGATAGAGGGAGGACTCTCAATCTTATGACAATCATATCTATTTCCAATCGTCCCACACAACTCTTGCAGACACTTCTCAATTTAGCCATGTGCCCATGAGGATCTTCCGAAGCTTGACCAGAAAAAAACCCTCTTGTCTTAAGCATCTGCATCAGACTACTGGTCACCACAAATGTATGCCCTAGAGGTAGAGGAGGGACAACAATATGTCCTTCTGAGTTAATTTTATTAATGTCGACCCTGTAGTTATCACGCAAGCTTGGTTCTGGCGGATTTTGTACCCTCAAAGCATCTTCAAGTAGATTACCACAACGAACCTGAGCATTCTCATTACCAACTCCACAAGGTTGCAATTCAACTCCATCCTCATGTTCCTTGATGATCGGATTATTATGGACCCCTTGATTTGCAATTTTTCTCAAATTCTTACTTAGTTCAGGATCGTATAGGTTCAATGGTTCACCTCAACTCCATGTAGTTGGCATACACTAGAGTAGAAATCTGTAGAAAACAAAAACAAAAGAAAACATAAAATCAAAAAATAATTGACTAAAGTTCAATAATGTAGTGAAACTTAATCTAAAAGCCTTATTCCTCGGCAGCGGCGCCAAATTTTGATAAGCTCAAATTACAACTTCCTAAAGAAGTATAAGCCATCGTTGTCAAATAAAGAACCCAACTTGTAGGTTGGGGTCAATCCCATGAGGAATATGGTTCAGACTTAAACGTAACTCACTATTATATCCATTTTGTCAAACTATTTCCAAAACAAGTAATTAAAAGGGGGGGATATGTGTAAGAAAATAACTGATTGTTGATCAAGTAACAAGTGAGCAGGATTCAAACTTTTGATTATCAATATGAAAGAGAAACTAGGGTGTATGTGTTCCCCATATGATTTTGTAACGGTAATCCTTATAATAGTCATCCTTACCTGGTGCTTTACATTCAAAGTTGGTAAGATAGGTGTCCCTAAGTGATTCGTCCTCCAAATAGGTAATTTCACTATGTACCTTGGTCCGGCTACAAGTGTATACTTTACTAACCCTTGCCTTGACTTCAGTTTAGACATCACATCAATGTATGGATTAGTTTTCACCCTCGCACCAATTGACATTAGACAATTACATAGAATCCACTTAATCATTGTTCTTAATTCTTTTCTTATTAACTACCTCCTTTGTCCCCCAAGTAGCAACAAAGCAAGTTCTAATGCGTGCACTCGTTAAAAAGACGTTTAGGCAAAATAATTACCAATACATGCATAAACACTATTCAAGACTTACTTAATTATTATTCATATGTTGTTATTTGCTCATGGTTCCCACAACCCTAGTTGTTGATTTAGCTACTCATACTTGAAAGAACACAATTCATCTTTTTATACGAAGAACATACGATTAGAGTAGAAGAAACCCAAAATCTCAAATTGAATTTTAAAGTCAAAATCTTGTAACCGAAATCCAGAAATCAAACTACTAAAATTGCAAGGTAATTCCACAAAATACCAAGACCCAAAAGTAAATAATAATGTCTAACCCCCAAAAACGTGGTTTACATATCCTATATATTGAATAACATGTCCTAAACAAAAAGGAAATAAAATAAGGAAATAAACTTCTGGAACACGGCATCAATCGACAACTTGACTTATGGACTGTGGGTCAACCTACAGTCCGTAAATCCCCTCTATTGGTAACACTTAAAACTTTTTAAGCAGACGCTGGAACCTTAACTCTAAGATGATCAATGACGGATGTGTATGATGGACCGTAGGTCGACCTATGGTCTGTGGGTCCTCTTTCGTGGCTCCACACTTAGGATGTTTCATCAGGTACTGGAACTTCAACTCTTTGATAAAATTCGACGGATGTGCAGAACGACCCGTGGTTTGACCTATGGTACGTAGGTTACTCCGTAGTTCCACACTTGGTAAGACTTCACCGATACTCCATCTATGCCTACCCATCGACAGACCATCAAAGGACCTACGTTTCATGGGACAGTTCCGTGGGTGGCTCCTTCTGCATATTTTCAGCTGTCATCTCACTAAACCACGTACAAGCCTATTTCCTACAAATATAACATATTAAACAGTATTTCTAAAACAAAATGGCCCCCTAGACACACATAACTCTTAAGTGAAATGTATCAAAAATACCATAAACTAACGGTATATCATTCCTACATTGTGTTTTTGATCCCTAACAATGTTCTTGATGTTTTTGAGTAGATTTATAGGGTTTTATTGTTTTTCAAGTTAATTCAAGAACTTGGAACACTTGCAGATTATTACCCCAGCTAATGGAAAACTTAGTTGGTAATTATTTCTTGCCCTTTTCTATGTGTAGCTAAAATCCCCATTCTTGGAGGTGTGATTATATTATTGAATGAATAAATTAGCTTATGGTTGTTAGTATTTACTGATTTAATTATTGATTTATAGTGGATTCAAATAGTAGTTGAGTTCTAATTGATAAATTGTAGTTGCAATGCAATTCTAGCATAATATTCTAAGCTTGCTTGAGAAAGAGGTTTTAGAGTTAAAACTATTAATTGATGATTGTAGTGATTGGGTTATTGTGGACTTAGATTGAGAAAGTGGGTCTAAACTCAATTCTACCAATTTATCTCGAAAGAGTAGTTTAATCGAGGTATTGGGTTGCTTATCTTGGTTATGCTTGTCAAGGTTCGAGAGAACTTTCTTGATTCGTTATAGTTGATTGATAAATGTATATTACCCCTAAAGCCTAGCCTACCTACTAAGATTCAATGAGTTTTTGTAAATATTAATCACCTATATAGCAAAATTTGTGTTCAATTGATCACATCCCCAAGGATCCCTCTCTACTTGATTACCTGTGTGTTCGTAGTTGTTAATTGATCACTCTAATCTCCCCAATTGACATTAATTATCAAACCCTTGCCAATTACATTAATTGTTTAAAAAATGTCTACTCCTACAATTGATTAGAACACTCATTTCACTTCATAACTGAATTCTTTAATGTATCACTCCCTATGGGATCAACCCCAACTCTTCATTGGGCTTATACTTTTTTGCGAATGCCTACACTTAGAATCAGATAAAGTGTAATTGAGCGTTATAAAAAATGGCGCCGTTGCCGGTGAGTGGTGTTTAGAATTTTTTTAGTGAAGTTTAGTTCTGAAGTGATCGTGTTGTAGTTGAATCAACTAATTTTTATGGGTTTTTGGCTTCTCTTGTACAAGTGACGAGATGAGTGTTAACAGGAGTAATGCCAGCCAACTTGGGAATAATGATGATATCAGTAACTTGCACGATGTCAATGAAGATCAGTTGGGAAGTGTGGGTGCTATTCGATTGCCTCCAGTTGTGGGCAATATGGTGTTTCATGTGACTAGTACTATGTTCCAGCGGTTGGAAATGAAGGGAATATTTGGAGATTTAGCTATTGTGGATCCTTATGACCACATCAAAAACTTTGTGATGTATGTGGGCCATTTTCCTTCAAGAACAATACTCAAGAGTCGGTCCGACTTCGCTTGTTTCCATTTTCCCTAATGGGGGAAGCAATGAAGTGGTTGGCTGAATTGCCAAGTGATTCAATTACTTCTTGGGAAGAGCTCACGACTGTGTTTTATGTAAGGTTTTTCCCTCCCTCGAATATGGTGACTTTAAGAGATAATATTCAAAACTTTAAGAGAGTGGATTGTGAACCAATTCATAAGACATGGCTGAGGTTTCAGCAGTTGCTGCTGCAGTGTGAAACTCATGAACTCCTGAACATTATGTTGCTATAATATTTCTACCGAAGTCTAGATTTCATCAACAAGGGTGTGGATGACCAGCTTAATCGAGGAAGAATAATGCAACAACCATTTGAAATAGCATCTAGTCTCCGTGATGGAATGAAAAATATCAACCGTGCGCTATGTTACACCCCGGAAACTAGTTAGTTGAACTAGATAGTTCTAGAGCTTTTCGAAAGACTTTTGGAGTGTGGTAGGAGGATTAAAACTCATAGAAATGACTCCCGTACCTAGAATAAGGGTCTAGGGGTTAGGGCGTCAAGGTACGACCCCACAAGGACCACCCAAGAAGCTTGAGGAGGACCTCAAAATAGCCCTAAAAGCTATTAAAAATAGGCCACCTACGGATGCCATCTACTGGCTGTAGATGGACCCACTCCCCGTATGTTGGGGTCGTGAGTCAAGGCCTGTGATGTCCTGCAATTTTTAAGTTGCAGACCTCGCCTACAGAGGTGCAGGACGTCCAGTAGCTCCACCCACAGTACGTGGGTGGAGGAGGCATAGATCATGGCAGATTTTCAATTTTAGTTTTTAGTTAGGGGACTTAGGGGTTAATTTGTAATTAGTTAGGGGTTAAGGGAGGTCGGTTAGTTAGTTATTAAACCACCTATAAATACCTAATAGACACCTAAACTAAATCATTTTAAATCATTCATCTAAGACCTCAAAATACTCTCCAAAATCCTCTTTCTAGAATAAGAAGAAGAAGAAGAAGAACCCAGGTCAATTTTCCTCCATTGTTTCAAGCTTGATTAGGGCGTCAAAAACCCAAGTCTAGTTAGGGTTCTTCTTCCAATGTTGGTAGGGTTTGAATATGATTCCAATATAGTGGATAATATATTTGTGGTTATATGCCATTAGAGATAGAATTGAAGGTTCGAAGGTGATCTTTTTAAATCAATGCCATTAGTAGTAATTGTTCAAAGTTAGGAACATATAATCATGAATTGAACTAGACTTTATTGAATATGAATGATCATGACTTGTAAAGACGAGTTTCAATATTTATGATCAATTATGACTAGAATCACCTACTAATGAAGGATAGGATCTAATTACCTTTAAATATAGGTATAATGATGAGATTAAGAAAGAAAGCTTGAAAGTAGGGCTTGTAGCCATCAATGTTAGGGCTTTGGGGGTAAAGCCAATATTATGTGATTTTGTTGTGTATTGCTTCTCTCCTACACACTTAGGTATAAATATGCTAGGAGATCCAAGGTTCTCTCACATAGAATGATTCTAGGTTGGCTTAATAACCTAAAATGAATTAAAGCATGATAGATTAGAATAACTTGAAGTTGTGATATATGATCCCTTCATGTGTAGCTTGACTTGGCAAGACAAGACCAAGATAGGATAGCTTAGGATTGAGGATTTACACTCTCCTAAGGATGGCTTGACTTAGCATTGTAGGATGCATGCCAGGGGTAGCATGAATTAAAAGTAGTCATGGTAGCCTAGGATTGAGGATTTATACTCCCCTATGGGTATCTTGAACTAGCATTATTAGGATACTTTTATGGTAGCATGACTTGGTTTGGCCAAGACCATTTCATGGTAGCTTAAGGATTGAGGACTTATAATCTCCTAAGGGTAGCTTAGGATTGAGAATCATACTCTCTTAAGTATAGCTTACATTAACATATTGGTGTGCTTGTAAGGGTAGCTTGACTTTGCATTGTAAGATGCATTTAAAGGGTAGCTTGAGTTAGGTTAGTCATGGTATATTGGGATTGAGGACTCATACTCTCCTAAGGATAGCTTAGAATTGAGAATCATACTCTCCTAAATATAGCTTGCATTTGTATCTTAGTATATTTGTAAGGGTAGCATGACTTAGTTGGCCTAGGACTATTTCATGGTAGCTAGGATGGAACATTTGTAACTTTCCTAGAGTAGGTTGGACTTGCAAGTTAGTGTGTCTTCCAAGGTAGTTAGCTTAGCCTAATATAGTGATGTTAGTAATATGATAGCATGGTCTAGTCTATTAGGGGGTTATTCCTTGGTAGCCTTGAATTGAGAAATAGAGTTCATTCATGGGTTGTGACTTGCCTTGTACTAAATAGAGAAGTACCTTAATATGAATAGGGGAAAATAGTTAAGAGGGAATAGTCCCTAAATAGTGAGCATTCATGATAGTCTAAAGGGGTACTTAATGTGGGTAGTAGTATGGGATGCTATCCATATATTGCACAAGTATGACTTGAGGCTAGTTATGAAGGGTTCTCTTCTATGAGTAGTTTAGCTTGGGTTGTTGCCATAGTTACCTTCCAAGATATGAATGACTAAAGGTGATAGTTCTCTGGTCTATATAAAGTAAGCCAATAGTGAGACCATAGGAGGGTGAATATTGCGAGGATCACTTCAAGGTTATGCTTAGTGTGGAGGGTAGTATGGGATGCCTTTCATGCATTGCACAAGGGTGCTTTGAGGTTACTTAGAAGTATGGTGCCCTTATAGTAGAAAGGATTAAGACTTAACCATGCATATACACTATGATTAAGATGACCAAAAAGGGATACTTAACTTGGTGGTATTATGGGATGCTATTCATGCATTGCACAAAGTATGCTTTAGAGGTTACTTAAGATTGATTCTATTATTGTATAGATGACTAAGAGTTTATTATGCTTATATGATGCTTATGTTGGACACATTGCTTATTATGATTATTATGTTGTCTCTTATGCTTATGGATTATATTTCATAGAATATTTCATATGATTTTGGATTATGTCTTATATTGACTAACCCTTGTCTTATGCTCTTATGATTATGCTAGCTAACATGTTTAGACATTTTGTACTAACGCATAATTTTCCTACATTCTAATCAAATGTAGGGTTTGGATATTGAGTGCTACTCTTGTAGATAGGTTTCTAGAAGTTGGAAGGATTTGAAAATCTTGGTGAGTCCTCATAGCTTCGAGGACAAAACCCACATTTCATTTATGTCTTTTATTTTCATGTTGAGACTATTGCATGGTCTGTGTCCCAAGAATTTTATTCGAAAGATGTATTAGATGGTTTGAGACAAAAGAATAGAAATACTTTCGCTTGCTTTATAAAAATGACTTCGATTGTAAAAGTTTTAAATTTTCCCATATTTTTCTATTACCTATGTTTATGATATGCTAAAGGCTTTTATGAGATCCCTTTAGGGTCAAGTATGCCATGTTACTTCTAGGGTGTACCCCTGGGTCTGATCACTTGGTACACTAGAGAGGATCAAGTGTCTCCTTTGAACTTTAGATTGAGAAAGAACAAATTGAAAATGACCAAGAGCGGGATGCAAACATGGCTAAGATGATGGCCCAAATGGACCTATTGTCAAAACACGTCATAGGTAGTGGTTCTATGGTTGTGCATGCGATTGGAGTTAATGGAGTAAATTATGATGAAGTGCAATTTGAAGCTATGTATAATGATAAAGTTCACCTCTTATCAAATCAAAGAAGAGGTTTCGCCCGAACTATACAAGGTAAGATGGGAACCAAGGTTGGAATGGGGACCGTGATGAAAGTTTGAGAAACCGAGATAGGGAATGGCGTGACTGTGGTACAAACTAGAGAGAGTGGGACAATGAAAAAGAGAGATGTGTGCCTCCCCACGAGCGTCAAAAGCCAAAGGAGCAAAGGGCTGATCCAGAATATTTATGTACCAAAGATATTCTTGCACGCATTCTCAACAAAGTGGAAAGATCAGACAAAGTTCTAAAGGAAATGAATGATGACGTCTCATCTCATAACCAAAAAGTTACCTCACATTCGGTATAAATTAAGCAGCTGGAAACACAAATGTGTCAAATATTGACTCGTTTAAATCGAAGACCAAAAGGGGGTTTATCGAGTGATACCATGGTCAACCAAAAGAATGAAGTTTGAAAGCAAGTCTTTGTTGTTCCACGATGTAAAATAAGGCGCTTCTTGGGAGGCAACTAAAGTTTTTAGTTCTTATTATCATTGTCTGAATAACGGGTATTGGAAGTGCAGGTTGAAAATTCAAAATTTTGGAAAAGAGGCACTTAGGCGAGCCCAGGTACCGGTCGGCGAGCCCAATACGGACTACCGTTTTGACCAACTCAATGGCTTGAGTTTTTTTAAGATTCGCCGGACAAAATATCATTCTGCACATCACCGAATGGGTCAGAAACATAAGTAGACCTTGAGAATGGCGTGCCAAATATTGGGTCAAAAGGGACACAAGAATTTTAAATTCAAAAACTTCCTTCTTTTCTCTTTTTCCGACCTTTGCACTCTCAAAATCATAGTTTAAATCATTGTTGTTTGTTATTTTTCTATGCCGATCAAGTACTTCGTGTGATTTTTCATTTTTCTTTCCATGCTCGCTAGCCAATAATTTATCTGTCTACTTTCAAGGTTGGTGTCCTAAACTTGGCTTAATTTTTAGGATTTTTCTATGCATGCTCGTATTATTGTTGAATTAAGTGTGTAATCTTGATTGATTGATTTTTGATAGTGTGGGTCATTATCGTATCATTTTTATGTTCATACTTAGGCCATAATTGTTGATTTTCATGCTTTGACAGATTCAAATAATTAGTTTGCGTTATTTGTGTGTTGGGTGTATTGTGGGTGAAGTTTTGGTAACTCGAATTGTACTGATGGACTGATTTTGCCAATGACATAGTAGGTGACATCATTCTTAAGGGCAAAAGATGTCGACTGGTCAATTTTGGCAAAATCAGGGGAAGTCTGAGTACCCCAAAGTAATTAGTGGTATGAGTTTGGGTTTCATTGCATAAAATAGGTGTTAAATTTCATTATAGTGGGCTGTGAGATGGATATTGGAGGTTGGGGTCAAAATCAGGCATCAAGGATCTTTCGGCGAGCTTAGTCAAGTTTGCCGAAATGTTCGGTGGTTCGCGAAGTAACTCCTGGATCACCTTTTTGTTCTCCAAGTTTGATGAAATTTTTCTGTAACATTCGTCGATATGCCTGTGCTTACTGAGTTCACTCGGCAACTCACCAAATGTCTATTAGATCTCCCTTTCTAATCCCCATTTTTTTAGAAAATATTAAGTAACATTCGGATAGCTACCTTTAGTTCGCTAAATGTTGTCGGTGAATCGCTGAAAGGCCCTGGACATCACCATTTTGTATTGATTTCATAGCAATTCTATTTTGGAACATTCGGCGAGCGTGATTTGGTTCGGCAAATGGGTTTGGAGACTCACCAAAATATTCGATGAGTTTTCCTATAGATTTTATACTTCAATATTTCTGAATTATTTCTAACGTATTGGTTTATTCTATGTTTTTTTCCAGGTATGGCCATACCAAAGGTGCTCAAAAGAAATCAACCATTCTGAAAGAGAGAACGGGGGAGAGTAATCAGCGAGGGTGTTGCACCCTCCCGAGCTACATATGCAAACCTTTCTCCAAAAGGGGGAAAATGAAATGGAAAGTGGCATCTTGAGAAAAGCTTAACAGAGGTTAGCTCCGAAAGTATGGGTATCTATGACACCCATCACACCACCTCAGAGTCTAAAATTGAGGAAAACTCGGAGTCAAGATAACTAGTCTTCGTATGCAAGCTGGAAGATGAGCAGACCCTACAGAAGAGGACAGTAGAGCTACGCTCTTAAACACTTCATGATCCGGCATTGATCTCGGTGACCCCTACACCTCCTCCACCTCTATCACAAGAAATTAAGCAGGTACCTCCAGTCCCCACCGATACAGGCACCCTCACTTTGATCACATAACAAATTGAAGTTGCCGGGCTAAGGGACATTCTGGAAGAAAAGCAACTGTCTATAGATGGTGTGGTGAACATTAACCTAAGTGTGGAACACTATAAAGTTCCACAAGTTTTAGGTACCTAGAAGTGTGGAACACTATAGAGTTCCACAAGTATAAGACTTTTACCAGGCCCTGGGCTCCTATATTCCTTCTTAGGTTTGTGAGTTGTATGGTGAGTATGGAAAGTTTGTGCCTAAAGTGAAGAAGAAGGCAAGCTCGTTTGCACTGGTGGATCATGTAGTGGTGCAACGAAGAAGAGTTAAGTGAAGTAGCATCGACATGAATGAGTTCCTGGGGTGCATTACCAATGTAATCCATGTGTTGGTCGGTCAGATTCAGAAGAAGACTCTCGATGATTTGAAGGGGTGGTTATCTCTCACATCACACAACCATGGATCAAGCCGAGATTTAAGATAGAGAAGATGGACTTCAACGTGGTTGACCAGTATTGGTTCAAGTTTATTAGCAGTACCTTGATGCTTTCATAATATGAGTTGATACTCTGGCATCCGCAGGATGCTTTGTTGGGCTATATCATTGACCGGGATAGACTGAATCTCAAATTGGTTATTGAGAAAGAGATTGTGATGAGGGCCAAGTAGATTCATACCTCGCTCTTGTTCCTAATGTAGATCATGGAGTTATGTCGGCATGCCCGAGTGCCATTTATGGAGAAGATCAATATGAAAGTGACTTGTACTTCCTCTAATTACATCTGAATGATCGAGGCCGAGTAGACCAGAGATGAGGCCGAGAGAAGGCGAGTTGGACCAGTGTACACCTCCCCAATGGTTGATGTGGAGATATTACAGACAAACACAACCCCTCCTTCTAGGGTCGGAGAGCCTTCAGGTACCCCTGGCACTTCTACTTTTGTTCCTTCTAGTTTCTACTGCTGGTACTACTTATGTTGCTTCTTATCGGCCCCCATTGACCCAGCTGTTCTGTTCAAGATGGGCCACCTAGCCATACTTGCTGATACATGTGCCTCCCGGGTAGATGATGTTCTCCCTGGG
This sequence comes from Solanum chiquidenum, assembly GCA_029582725.1. Classification (NCBI taxonomy): domain Eukaryota; kingdom Viridiplantae; phylum Streptophyta; class Magnoliopsida; order Solanales; family Solanaceae; genus Solanum; species Solanum chiquidenum. Next base: position 36,450 of record JAJOOS010017123.1, read on the forward strand.
ATGATTGAGAGGGCCATTGCTATTGCCTTAGCTCATATCGTGGCTGAGTTAAGAGTGCACCAGGAGCTGATCACTGTGCATGGTTTTGCATTAAATTCCCTCATGGTAAGAGTGGTGGCATGTGAGCAGGGTAGGAGCCAATTTGAGGATGTGATGGCCTTGAGAGCAGATATTTTTGATTTGAGACGTGATGTGGATGAGATGAGATCCATGGATCTATCTATTTGTTTAGTACGGTGGAACTTTCCAAGGTCCCGAGTACAGAGTCTCTAGACATTTTGAGACCCCTCCAGCTCATACGATCAAAGATACTGTTGTGGCTGATGAGAATGCCAAGTTGGATTCTGGCGAGACTGATAAGGAGGAGCTGGCTAGATGTGATGCAGCAGTGTATGATGACCTCGATGACTTAGAGGGTGCGATGGTGTAGACAGTTGGGGAGGCCTCTCTTTGGGATACATCTATGGTGGGCTCTATTGGAGCGAATGATTGAGCAGAGCCGGGCACTAATGCCCAAATTGAGGGAGTCACAAATATGGAGAGTTCGCCTTAATGCTTAGCCTGACAGGGGGATCTTAACTATCAGTTTTATATCAAGACTTTCTTTTTGTTTCTTTTACATTGAGGACAATTGTTAGTTTTGTTTGGCGGGGTGAGTTATCTTCACACCTACCTCTTTTGCGTTGTTTTGTGAATATTTTAATTAGTGATGGCTTGATATGCTTATATTGTTGATGAGTCCACTAGTTGGACTCATTAGGGCTTTATTTTAGTAGATTTAGTGTCCTCAAATGCATATTTTGTCTCAATAATTGATGTAAATCATTAAATTTCAGGTATTTGGATTGAGGGACAAAGATTGGACACTATTGAGCAAAAAAGAACAAGGTAGCTGAAAGAACAAAGAAAATAAGGCCTGAGGATCGCCTAACCCATTAGGCGAGTCATCGAATGGCCTTGGTATCGCCTAATGTTCCTGTGTGCCAAGCCCTGAAGTAGAAAATCAAGTCAGCCATAAAAAGGAACAGTCGGTGAGTCGCCGAACAGTTCCGCGATGTAGTGCCTTATCTCCCAAAGTTACAGAACTTCAAGGATGCTGAAGGAAAAAGCAAAACAGCGATACAAATGACCAAAATGCGGATCACCGAGTGGATCAGCGATCCTGACTTACTGCGGCGAGTGGTCCTTCACAACACAAATTTTTGAAAACTATAAATACTTATTTGAATTTTTAGTTTAGTAGGAAATTAGATATGAGATTTTAGAATTATTTAGTATTCTTCAGTTTTAGAATTTAGAACTTAGATTTGAGAGACAATATTTTCCTTAGCTTTGAAGATTTCCATTTCTAAGAAATTTGAAGTGGGTGTTGAAGATTCTTCATCTTAGGCATTTGTAAAGACATATTAAACGTACCCAATTTATGGAAACATATTTCGGTATCAATTTCTATCTTTTTACTATGTCTAGCTAAAACCCCAATTTTTGAGGTGTGATTATGTGATTATGAGTTGAATTAACTGATGGGTATTGCTAATTGATAGTTTATATGTGTTTTAAAAGTAATTTCGTTCAGTAATTGTAGTTGAATTTAATGGATTGTAGTTGCAAATACAATCTTAACTTCGTGCTTTTGGCTTGCTCGAGAAAGAAGTTGTAAATCCAAGATTACTGAATTGATGGTCTGTGGGTATTGGGTTTTCATGGGTTCAGCTCGAGAGTGAACCCTAAAACCTTTTCCACACATTCAGTTCGAGAGAGTGAATGGACTAAAGTGAAGGTTGTGCTTCATTGCGGCTTATTGGTGTTCGAGAGAAACCAATTTGATTCGGGGTAAATTGTTCGAGAGAAAGTTTACGTCCACTAAAGTCTGGCTTATTCACTGATTTGTAGCGTTTACTATTGATTGCAATTATCTGATTGTTTACCTTGGCCCATAATCCTATCACATCCCAAGAATCCCGTCTCCATATTCATATTTCCATAATATTTGCTGTTTTTAGTTGCTAGTTGACTACAAACCCCCATTTTGATATTTTACACTTGTGTCACCCCAAACTTGAATTATGTTTTTCTTCCTAAATGTCTTTAGCTATGATTAACTTGAGCATATTTATGTTTTTCTATTTATTCTTGAGTACGAACCTCTCATTTGGGACTCGATCCCAACTCACTAGTTGGGTTATGTTAATATTGAACGATCGCTGTCACTTAGTATTGGATGAAGTGACTTTGGTAGCGTTCTTAATCAAAATGGCACCGCTGCCAGAGAGTATTGATACTTGAGAATTTTTAGTTAAGTTGAATTTTGTTCTTGTTAATTATAGTGATACTTAATTTTTAGTTTTGGCTTGTTTGTTGCTATTTTTAAGCAAAGACTTTGAGCATAGTTGATAACAATGGTGGACAAATGACTAAGACTAATCAAGAAAGGGAAGAGGACCACTCTCTGGTCCCACTATTAACTCAGTTGGACGATTTGGGCAAGAAAATTTTAGAGGTTGAAGTCCAATACAAAAGAAATGATAGATACATACCTCCTCATGAGTGGAGAAAGTCTAAGGACAATGAGAGTAAACATGTCGAGGATACCCTATTAATGATTCTCCAAAAGCTCAATGAGCAAGATAGAGTGCTAGAGAAGATGAGGGAAAATGCTGAAGTGCTAAATGAGATGATTGGATCTCACTCCAGATCTATCCAGCTAATTGAAACCCTCATGGGTCATGCATTGCCTCATCTTTACTCAAATAACCAAGACAAGTTCCCTAGTGAGATTAAGGTCAACCCCAAAAATGGAGGTTGAGTGAGGAGTTGCGTCGTGCCACAATGTTAAATAAGGCACTTCTTGGGAGGCAACCCAAGGTTTAATCACTTTATGTTTATTTTAGAAATAATGGTGTGTTCATCGTGCATGTTAATGTGTGGAAAGTGTTTGAAAAGTACAGATTGGTGAGATAAAGGTCCAGTTGGTGCATCGCTGAAGCGGTCAGTGACCCCGACCTAGACTGCCGTTGGACTCAAGACAACTTCAAAGTGGAGTCTATAAAACTCAGCGAGCCCATGAAATTATTGACGAATCCCCTACCTGGTGGGAGATCTCGATCTTATCCATCGTTTGGACCCCCAGTTTAACTGGAGGTCCTATAAAACTCAGCGAGGTAAATGATCACTCGGCATGTCGCCAACGGGTTCGGCGAGCATGACTAACGTAGCCGACTGGGCGAGAATTGGAGGCTTTTAAAGGACAAAGGTTTAAACTTTCAAACTCTTTCACTTTCCCTTACTTTTAAACTTCCCAAACTCACACCCGCACCTTAGCTTTTATATTTTTCGTATTTCTACCGTATTTTTGTAATTGATTTGTGCTCAGATTTTGACTACATTGTTGCCTAGTTTTCAATCTTATTTTTATCAGCATTAAAGGTTGGTTTTTTGAACCCCATGTTTATTTTTGAAGAATTTGTACTCATTTGCAATGATTTTATCTTGTTGACATGTACTGGGCCTCTCTGATAGGATTAGTATGTTGTGTGTTTGTTTTAATGTGAATACCTTGCCAGTATTGTTGTTAATGATGAAATCCCATAATTTGTGCTTTAAAATTGAATTAAATTTTGTGGGGTTTTGCTTGAATGTTGTTTAAATTAGTTCGGAGAAGTCTGAGTAACCCGTATTTGTGCCGAACAACGTAATTTACCCAATGATAGAAAAGGGGACGTCATTCTTAAGGGCAAAGGTCGTCAATTGGCCAAATTTTGCAAAACCGGGAGAAGTCTGAGTATCCCGAGGCAATGGGTACTATGGGTCTAGTTTTAATTTGAGTTGTGCATACTTTGATTTTGTGTTTGGGGGCTGCGGGATTGGATTCTAGAAGTTGGGTTGAAAGTAGGCACGTTGGGTTGTTTGGTGAGCGGGGTCGAGCTCGCCAAACCACTTGGCGATTCGCCGATGTCCCCCATTTTGCCTATAATTTCATGCTTTATGTGTTGTTGGGTTCTATAACTTTCGGCGATAAGCCTGAGGTCACCGAAGGCACTCAGCGACACGCCGAAAGTCTTCTTGATCGCCCTTTATCTGCACCCCTAACCCTTTTTGCACTGTACCTTTTGGCGGGCTAACCCGTGTTCGCCAAAAGTTTTTGGCAATTTTCCAAAAGGCCCTTTCCATAGCCGACTTGCCAGAATTTTAGGGCCAATCCCTTCGGAAAACCTGATCTAGCTCACCAAAGCAATTTGGCGACTCGCCGAGTAAATCAACGAGTTTGTCTTCAACTATTTTCTGTGATGTTATTTGAATTGATTCTAACTTTTTCCCAAAGTTTTGTAGATATGGTACGAACAAATAACAATATGCTACCCCTAAAAAGAGCACGGGGTATCACGATAAATGAAGTTGGTTCAAATCCTCCAAAAAAGACCAGGCAAGAGCCTCCACCAGGTGATAAAGGCAAGGGCAAGAGGCACATTTCTGATAGAGCGACCACTGGCTCCCAGGCTGCACTATCTAACCCTAAGGACGATCAGCCTCTACAGTCTCGGCGGTCTGAACTTCAGGCTAGATCTCACCCCACTTCTACCAGAGTCCCTCCTACTTCCACACCAGTAGATTTAGTGCCAGCTCAGGAACCTCTTGTGGCTCCTGTGCCACCAGTCGTCCCTCCACATAGACTCCTCAGAAGGTTGAAAGGAGATGGTTTGTGAACCATCCTCGAGGAGAAGATTCTATCTACCGATTTTGGTTTGGCTTTATTAGCGGCACCATTATACCATCACAGAACGAATCTGTCCTCCACCTTCCTAAGGCGACATGCCTGGAGTCTATCATATCCAAGAGGCACATTGACCTAGGCCTTATCATTGAGCAGGAGATGACCATGAGGGCCAAGGAGAGACAGACATCCTTGACATTTACAGTCCTGATCACTGAGTTATGCCGATGTGTTGGAGTACCCCGGGACGACATGAAAGAAATTAAGGTGACACCTTCCTCCTCCACTGACATCTGGCGTATTGAGGCCGATTACACCTATGAAGAGGCTGATAGGAGGAGAGCAGCTCAGCTAGATACCTCTTCGGAGGTTGACGTTGATTATATACCTGTAGAGGCTTCAGTGCCTACTTCGGTCTCCGGGCCTTCAGGTACTTTTGTACCTACCTCTTCTTCAAATGCTCCAGGCACATCCACTTTCTTCCAACAGATGAAGATTACTCAGGATATTATCTTGAAGATGGGGAATCTGGCCCATTAAGCTGATGTAAGGGCGACTCGATTGGAGAGATTTGTTCCCTTGATGATTGAGGCTGCTATCTTAGCTGCACTGACTCCCCTCCGGGACTATGTTGATGATCTGACTACTAGAGTCACAGCTTGTGAGATCAGGTAGGGGAAGACCTCCGAGGTTACGGCTTTGAAGCTGAGGTAGAAGACTTGGGGTAGGACGTAGACTATCTGAAGTCTACCGACTTCACTTCATTACTGGAGGCTGGAGATGATTTGGACGCTCATGAGACTTCAGAGATTCCTCTGACTACTGATATACCATGAGTTTACGGTAGTTGTAATACATTTCACTTAAGAGTTGTGTGTGTCTAGGGCCATTTTGTATTGGTATTAATGTGTTTTTATTTTGTTTGCAGGAAATAAGTTCGGACGTGGAAATTGAGAGACACAGAGGAGGAATGTTGCAGAAAAGGACATCTACGGATGTGACCTACAGATCGTAGGTCCAGTCACGTTCCGTAGGTGATAGGCGTAGATGGACAGGAAAGGCTTGAAGGAAAATCAAGGAATTCTTGACCAAGTGTGGAACAACGGCTACATATGACGGACCGTAGGTCAACCTACGGGCCATCCTGAAGCTCCATCAAATAATTCAGAGAAGGGGGTTCCAGTACCAAATTTCAAAAGTTTAAGTATGGAACTATGGTGGAGGATTTACAGATCGTGGATCGAACCACGGTCCATCCTGGTGATCCATCGATTGCTACTGAGAGTTGGAGATTTTGAGTTTTGAAAAATTGCCTAAGGCCCAAACCACGAAAGGGACCTATGGACCGTTCGTCATTCCAAGGTCTGTAGGTCAGTGTCGAAGATCGAAACTGCGTCCAGAAACTTTATTTCCTTATTTTGTTTCCTTTTAATTTGGGACATCTTTTTCTATACATGGGGAATGTAATCCTCATTTTTGGGGGTTAAACATTATTATTTTAGTTCTAGTTTTTGGCTTTGGAGATTAACTTGCATTTATAGTAATTCTTGATTTTCCAAGTTCATTTTGAAGATTTTAACTTTGAAATTCAAGTTTAATTTTTGGATTTCTTCTTCTCATTACATAAGTTCATGATTTTTACATCTAAAAATATGAATTGTGTTCCTGCTATTATGGGTAACTAAATCCACAACTAGGGTTGTGGGAACCATGAGCGATTAAGAAAGTATGAATAGTAACTAAGTAATTCTTGAATAGTATTATTGCATGCATTGATAATTCTTTCATTTAGAAGTTTTTTTAATGGTTGCAAACGTTAGAACTCGCCTTGTTGCTACTTGATGGACCAAGGAGGTAGTTAATAAGAAAAGAATTATCAACATAGATTTAGTGTGATATTATTTAATAGTCTAATGTCGATTGGTGCGAGGGTTAAAACTAAGCTATACATTGATGTGATGTCTAATATGAGGTAAAGGTAAGGGTTAGTAAATTATACACACGTAGTCGGAACAAGGTGCCGGGTGAAATTCTCTAGCTGCCGGACCAAGGAATTAGAGATACATAACTTACTACTTTGCATATGATACACTAGGAATGGATTACTATTACTAGGATTACCGCGCTATAAGCTTATGGGGAACACATATACCCTAGTTACTTTCTCTCATTGATAACAACAAAGTTTGAATCTTGCTTACTTGTTACTTAACAACAATCAATTATTTATTTCACAAAACCCCCCTTTTATTTACTTGTCTCAGAAATACTTTGACTAAACAAATAAAATCGTAATTCAAGTTTAAATCTAAACCATATTCCTCTTGAGATCGACCCCAACCTACTAGTTGGGTTCTTTGTTTGACAACGATCACTTATAAATCTTTAAGGAAGTGTTATTTGAGCGTATCAAATTTTGGTGCCGCTGCCGGGGAATAAATCTTTTAGATTAGGTTTACCTACCTTATTGAACTTTAGTAAATTATTTCCTTATTTTACTTTTTCTTTTGTTTTTGTTTTTCTCGGGTTCCTACTCTAGTGTATGCCAAGTACACGGAGTCGAGGTGAACCACTGATTCCTTATGATCCACAATTGAACAGAACTTTGTTAAGGATAAATAATCCAGGAGTACTAGTCAATCCTATTAGAGGAAATCTAGGTGATGGGGTTGAGTTGCAGCCTCCTAGGGTTGGTAATGAGAATGTTCAGGTTCAGGGTGAAGATTTACTAGGAGATGCATTGAGGGTATAGGCTCCACCAGAACCGATGTTGCGTGACAACTATAGGGTCGACTTCAATACCGTCAAATTCGAAGGGCCTATTGTTCTACCTCCTCTACCTCCAGGGTACACATTCGTGGTTACTAGCAGTCTGATGCAGATGCTTACAATGAGGGGTTTGTTCTCTGGTATGGCATTATGGGATTTGCATGGACAAATGGCCAAGTTGAGGAGTATTTGCAAGGGTTATGTGGGTCGACCAGAGTTGGACATTGATGTCATTAGGTTGAGAGACTTATCTTTATCATTGACTGGTGATGCTGCTGTGTGGTTTTCTGAGCTTCCATATAACTCCATTCATACATAGGATCAACTGCACAAGGTGTTCATGGCCAAGTACTTCCCGTTGTCAAAGGAATTGAACTAGAAAGATAAACTCAATAACTTCGTGGCACTACATGGAGAGTATGTGAGTAGTTCATGGGATAGGTTCACTCCCTTCATAAGAAGTGTTCCGAATCATCGCATTGATGGTGAATCGCTAAAGTAATATTTCTACAGAGGTCAGGATGAAAATAGCAAGGCTGTGCTTGATACTATCACTGGGGTTCATATGGTGACTGTACTTTTTAGCAGATCACTGAGAAATTGGAGAAGATCTCCCATAATAACAAAGCTTCGAGCACTAGAAAGTCAGACACTGGGAGGAACACTTTTGCAGTTCAAGCTACACCCAACCAAGTTGCTGATGGCATTCGTGAGGAGATGGCTCACATGAGGACCGAACTGGGGTTGGTGTTGAAGCATGTGACCGGTAGCGCAGAAAAGATAAATTCTCTGAATTATCTGACTAGAAATTCACCACTGGTTGAGGAGCACTACTATGAAGAGGATACTTATGCAGTGAATGATCAGGCGGGGTGTTTCCGAGCCAATGCCCAAGGTTCCAACTAGGATAATTGGTGGCAAGTTAAAGGAAACCAAGATCGAAATTCTGGCAACTACAATCGAGAGGGTCAGTATGTCTGAGATGGGAACTATAATCGCGACAACAACTACAATCACAACAACTATGGCAACATAAATGATATGGGTAGTCCTTATGTTACTCCTCAAAATCGGGAATCTGGTAATAGGGAAGTTAGGGGTAGTAAGTGACGTATTGAGGATGTGATGCAGAAGATGATGAAGAGGTTTGATTCGATTGATGAGAATGTGAAGGAGATGCAGAATGACTTGTCTGTTATTGGTCAAAAAGTTGACGCCCATGCAATGTCAATCAAGCAACTTGAGCAGCAGATGAATCAGTTGTCCACTGCAGTAAACCCACGTCAACTTGGCACACTTCCTAGCAACACCATCCAAAAACCAAAGAATTATGGGCATTGTATGGCAGTCACTACTCGATGGGGTAAGCAGACCATTGATCCACCTATGCCATCTGAAGTTGAAGTTGAGGTTAGTCAAGATGATAGTGAGATCGAGATCACTGGAGAGTCCAAGAATGCTACAGAGAACGAAGAGATAACCCAAAAAGTTATCCCATGCCTAAATCTCCACCTCCATTCCCACAGAGGTTAGTGAAGAAGGGAAATACCGGAGGTTCATCACTATGTTGAAACAACTTTCCATCAATGTTCCATTGATAGAAGTTTGGAGCAAATGCATGGGTATACAAAGTCTATGAAAGATTTGGTGACTAAGAAAAGGGCTATGAGTTTTGAAGATGATGATAAGTTGCAGCATTCTAGTGCTATTGCTACAAGGTCCCTTGTGCAGACGAAGGAGGATCCTATTGCCTTCACTATTCCATGTACCCATGGGTTGTTGCATTTCGCTAAGGTGCTAAGCAATTTGGGTGCTGATGCCATTGTCTATTTACAAAGAGTTGGGTTTAGGGGATCCAAAACTGACTACGATGCGATTGCTCATGGCCGATAGAACTGTGAAGAGACCCATTGGTGTGCTCCAAGATGTAATAGTGAAAGTGGAATCTTTTATCTTTTCGGCGGATTTTTTGATACTTGATTGTGAGGTCGATTTTGAGGTTCCCATTATTCTTGGGAGACTATTCCTTGCCACTGGACACGCCTTGGTTGATATGGAGAAAGGGTAGATGAAGTTCTGATTGAATTGTGAAGAGGTAACTTTTAACATTTGTAGATCCATGAAGCAGAGTAGTGAGCTTAATTCGATGTTAGTGGTGAATCATATTGTAGAGAGTGGTTCTGCGGTGTCTATTGAAGAAAGGCTGGGTGCTGATGCACTAGCAAAGGTAATGATGAATTTTGAGTGTGATGGCATTGAAGCCTATGATGAATTGGTCTCTACACTTGATAGGTTCTAATTCCATTCAATGCCAAAGAGATTTGAGTTAGACATGAAGAATTGCGACTCTCCATCCGCAAGACCGTCTGTTGAAGAGGCTTTGAAATTCCAGCTTAAGGCTCTACCATCACATTTGAGGTATGTATTCTTGGGGAGAGATGGTACTTTACCGGTCATCATTGCGGCATATTTGAATGTGACATAAGTTGAGGCATTGGTTTCCGTGTTGGAGAGGTTCTAGCGAGCTATTGGGTGGACTATTGCAGACATTATTGGGATCCCTCCCGGTATTTGTTCTCATAAAATCGAACTCATGCCAAATCACAAGCCTAGTATTGAGCACCAGAGAAGACTAAATCCGCCTATGCAAGAGGTAGTGAAAAAGGAAATTATCAAGTGGTTGGATGCTGGAGTTATTTATCCCATTGCAGATAGTAGTTGGGTTTGTCATATTCAGTGTGTGCCCAAGAAAGGTGGGATGACCGTGGTTCCGAATGCAAATAACGAGCTCGATCCGATGCTGCTCGTGATTAGATGGAGAGTCTGCATGGACTACCAAAAGTTAAATGCTTGGACAAAAAAAGACCACTTCCCTATGTCGTTCATGGATCAGATGCTAGACCGACTTGCTGGTAAGGGTTGGTATTATTTTCTTCATGGGTATTCGGGCTACAATCAGATTTCCTTAGCCTCGGAAGACCAAGAGAAGATCACCTTCACTTGCCCTTATGGGACTTTTTCCTTCAAACGGATGCCATTTGGGTTGTGTAATGCTCTAGCAACCTTCCAGCATAGTATGATGTCGATATTTTCTGATATGGTGGAAGTCACTATTGAGGTGTTTATGGATGATTTTTCTATGGTAGGTGACTCTTTTGATCGTTTCTTGAGTTATTTGGCCGAGTTGTTTTAACGGTGTGAAAGTGCAATCCTGTGGTCAATTGGGAAAAGTGCCACTTTATGGTGAAAGAAGGGATAGTTCTGGGTCATCGGATTTCTAAGAAGGGTATTGAGGTTGATAAAGCGAAAGTTGAGGTAATAGAAAATCTTCCACCACCTATCTCTGTCAAAGGTGTTAGAAGTTTTCTTGGTCATGTAGGTTTCTATAGGAAGTTCATCAAGGATTTCTCCAAAATTGCACATCCATTATGCAAATTGCTCAAAAAGCAGAGTAGGTTTGATTTTGATGATGCTTGTCTGAGAGCATTTGGAGAGTTGAAGGAGAATCTAGTTCCCGTACCTATAATTATTTCACCGGATTAGGGGAAACCGTTTGAGGTAATGTGTGATGCGAGTGGGGTGGCGCTTGGTGTAGTTTTAGGACAAAGGCGAGAGAAAATTCTTCATCCTATTTACTATGCTAGCAAAGATCTAAATGTGGCTCAAAAGAACTATACGGTGACTGAATAGGAGCTTCTTGCATTCGAAAAATTTCGATCCTACTTGCTTGGTACTAAGGTCATAGTGCATATGGACCATTTTGTATTGAGTTATTTGATGGCTAAGAAGGATGCAAAACCGAGGTTGATCAGATTGGTGTTGTTGCTGGAAGAGTTCGACTTTGTGCTGAAAGATAAAAAGGGGACAAAAAATTAGGTTGCCGATCAGTTGTCTAGATTGGAGGAAGAAGCTATGCTCAAACTAAGTGATAGGGTTGAAATTAATGATGCTTTTCCGGATGAACAGGTATTCGCTGCTTCTCATGATCTAATTCCTTAGTTCGCAGACTTTGCTAACTACATAGCAAGTGATCTGGGGCCATCATATTTGTCATTTCACCAAAAGAAGAAGTATATGCATGATGTTAAGAAGTTCTTCTGGGATGAGCCTTATTTGTAACGTAGTTGTGCTGATGGGATTATTCGTAGCTGTGTGCCCGAGGTTGTGATGTTGAGTATACTAGAGGAGTGTCACTCATCACCTGTTGGTGGTCATCACAGTGGTATTCAGACTGCACATAAAATGTTGCAGTGTGGGTATTACAGGCCTACCATCCACCAAGATGCTTATGATTTCGCCAAGTCTTGTGACCGTTGCCAAAGGGAAGGATGAAGTTCAAAGAGGCAAGAGCTTCCTATGAATTCAATACTAGGGATATAGTTATTTTATGTATGCGGCATTGATTTTATGGGACGATTTGTTAGTTCACATGGGATGAAGTATATCTTGTTGCGGTTGATTATGTGTCAAAGTGGGTGGAAGCAATTGCGCATTCCAACAATAAAGGTAAAAGTGTCACCGTATTCCTGAAAAAGAATAGGTTCTCCAGATTTGGTACACCTAGGGTGATTATCAGTGATAGAGGTTCCCACTTCTGTAATAAGTTATTCAAGGCGCTACTTGAAAAATATGGTGTCTGCCACAATGTATCCACTCCTTACCATCTGCAGTATAGTGGGAAAGTTGAAGTGTCCAACAGAGAGAACAAGCAGATTTTGGCTAAGACTGCGAATTCTAATAGAACTGATTGGTGATGGAAGCTTGATGATGCTTTATGGTCCTACCGCACCGCATTCAAGACTACCATAGGTATGTCCCTCTATCAATTTGTATATGGGAAGTCTTGCCATTTGTCAGTAGAGCTAGAGCCTAAGGCTATGTGGGCACTAAAGAAGCTAAATTTGGAGTGGGGCACCGCATCAAATCAGAGAGTAAGTGACTAGAATGGGATTGTGAGTTTCACCTTAGATCTTATGAAGGTTCAACCTTGTACAAGGAAAAGATGAAGACATATCATGATCAAAGGATTGAAAAGCGAGAATTTGTTTTGGGTGATCTTGTTCTTCTATTCAACTCTAGGTTGTGCTTGTTTCCTGGCAAACTCAAGTCCAAGTGGACCGGGCCATTCTTAGTCACGCAAGCGCTCCCACACAGAGAGGTCAAGCTCGAAAACAGTGAGGGAACAAGGTTTAAGGTAAATGGCCAAAGGATCAAGGTCTATATGGGAAAGCAAAAAATGTGCAAGAAGTGGTTGAGGCCTACTATCTTAATTAAGTCTGAGTAATCAAGAGGCATGCATCGTGCCACGACGTTAAATCAAGAGATGCTTGGGAGGCAACCCAAGATGTACAATCTAGCCAACTATAGGTTTTTTGTGTCGGTTTAGTAGTTTTCTTTATTTAATTGTATTTATGTATTCCTTTAGATAGGTGCTTTATTTTTGTCTTAGTGTTGGCTAGATATAGCATAGGCTCTATGTCTAAAAAGTGTCCAGAAAATGTAAAAAGAAAGGCCTAAAGGTTGCTACATGTGCATGGACAAAAAGCAAAATCTACAGAAAATGTTTGGTGCAGAGGTCTACGGACCCCTATCGACAGTCCGTAGTACAATCCACATACCGTGAATGGTGTTCGTGGACCCCGGGTAAGTCCTTTAATTTCTTCTAAGTATTGAGTAACCTACGGACCCAACCTACGGTCCGTAGGTCGACCCATGACCCATCGACAGGGTTTCGTGGGTTCAAACCCTAGTTTCGTCTAACCCGACCCGGACATCTATTTAAATAAAACCCATCAATTTTAAATACACCCCCCATTACCTAAACTCCCTACCAACCGTTATACAACCCTTCCTCTCCTAAAATCCTTCCACTAATCCCACAAATCACTCCCCATTCACTTCCCCATATTCCCATATCATCTTTCTCTATTCCCAACTCATCATCTCCATTTCCAAGTGATTCCATTTTCCGGGTTCGGTATCAAAAGGATAGCAAAAGGTCTAAGGAATTCATTGTCGTAACATAATCACCCACTTCCGATACTTGTAAGGTAACTGACTTCACTTGAACTTTGAATTTCGCTATTCATTGTTCCATACATGAAGTCATGAAGTGGTCTTGACCTTGGGTTGTTTTTGTATGAAATTGATTGTTGAACTAATGTTAGAAACACCCATGGGACTATAGAATGTGATTGTGTAGTCTTAGTAATCGATTAACTCAGTGAAAAATTGGTCTTAATGAAAGTTTCGACTTAGGATTCCTAGTTTTGTATGCAATAAAAGGTAAATACTAAGTAATTGGAACCCTAGGGATGACGAACTATCAATATTGTGTTGAAATGCATGATAAGACTTAGGATGACTAATTGAAATTTTCAAAGATTGGTTTAAACATGAGGCATGTCGGATACCTGGAACAGACTTCATCCAAGAGACCCCATCTACGGACAGTTGGTCAACCTATGGATTAAGATCAGGTCTGTGGTTTGTTGCACATAGCAATTCCACTAAGTGTGGAACCACGGAGGTGGACTACGGTCTGTAGGTCAATCTACCGACCATTTTGCACATCCGTGGTTCCCATCAGAGCCCACCTTTTGGGACTTCTGACCTATGGAGGGGATCCACGGACCGTAGGTCAACATACGGATAGTAGGTACCCACCGTAGGTGGCCACTGAAACCACTGTCTGAAAAAAAATTACTTTTTTTTTTGTTCTAAAAAATTTCTGAGTGTATTATTGGTTTATTTTGGTACTAATCATGCCTCCGCAGGTACAATGGAGCCCATGAAAGTTCCAACCATTACACCAAGGGGGAAGACCAAATCAGTCGCACCAAGTGCCCAAATGATTGTGGAAGACGCTGATGTGGAGAATGACCCCGTATATCTTCCACTGGCCACCAGGAATTCCCCCACCACCCTGGACTACCCGGAATCAATCCAAGCAGGTGGTTCTCAATGTAGTTACTGCCTCCCAGTCTATGAGAAGGATACACTGATCGGATCACCGACTGGGTCTGCTTCCAACTCTGAGTCCCACTAGGCATCTGGGTCTGCTTCTGTCTGCACAACAGGCTCGAGTTCACATGGTAGGGCCACCTCCTCTGATGAGGCTACTAGTGTGGGGGATATCCCACTGCCACTAAACACTGATCCTGCTCCAGTTGCTGAGGATCCTAATAGATGATGCGTTGAGGGCCAGTGGCAGATTTATAGGGATGCCCGGATGCTTGATGACAAAGGGAGAATGGCTCAGATAGTTACAGAGGAGCGCAGGGTACTCACAGGAAGCCTTCTTACCATGCCCGACATCTATCGTCTCTTCCAACATCATAAGTGTTAGTGGATGGCCCGGTAACCAAGGACATATAGTGAGGAGATCATGAGGGAGTTATATGCTTCTTAGACTACTACCCTCTGAGGCTATATTCATAAGAATTCCAAGCCTGCAGCCCAGACACCACTCACGGCTACTCTAGTTCATGCATTTTTGGTAGACATATTTGAGATCACCATACGCCGGTTCCTCTATGGTCCAACACGCACTTTGGAACTAAACACGACCGAATTTGACTATAGATAGGACAATATGTGGAGCGGGTAGGTCCAGCGGAATGCAAAAAAAAGGGAGACCGTATTACACTGGTTTGCAAGTCACATTGCGACAGATGGAGATCGAGCCGAGTGGGTCAGCACCCCAAGATTTACGATAAAGAAGGCCACTCTGAATTTTGTGGACAAGTTCTTCTGGCTATTAGTGCGGAACCTGGCGTCTCTGACTCAGGCAGACAATGTACTCACATGGGACTGTGTTGTGATGGTGGCTGCTTTGGTAGCTGGGTTTGAGATAGACTTTGCCCGCATACTTATTGGGAAGATCCATGAGTGGGATTTTTAGGCTACCACTACTTTACCCTTTCCTTCTCTCATTTTTTAGTTGTGCAGAGATGCTGGGGTACTAATTTGGCACTGTGATGAGCTGGTGCGGGCATACAAAACTCTAGACATCGGCATGTTTAGGGATAAGGCCAACATAGCTGAACCACAACGAGAGCCCCAGGTTGAGGTACCGCCATTGGCCAAAGATTTGGTAGTTGATGTGGATAAAATACAGGGTGAAGAAGCCACCCTCCAGCCACTACTTATGTTGCCCCGGCCTCCCCATCTCAGGCTGTCAGTTAGGCCCCTAGCTCATCCAGAGTCACCCCTTCGTCATGATCCACTGTCATTCCCCTTGCTTCTGTGCAAAAGATGAAGGCGCAGATGGCCACTTTGCTTCAACATGTGAAGCCATGGATGCAGTGGTATATCTCAGAGTCTGAAGTTAGGATGGAGTGGAGGATGGATCATATGATGGATCTTAAAGTCCAGGCTGTTAATAAGCACCTCGATGCCTTCGATCGAGTTGCAAATCCTTGAGCGACCAGCCCTCATCTATGATGTCTCTTTCTTTTGGAGGAGTTGGATAGTCTCCAGGACGATCTCGATACCATCACCTACAGATGATCCAGAGTCCACTCCCCTTGTACCAACTGATGATACAGTTCTAGATGCCTTATTCAATGAGGACGTACCATAACCCGAGTCCACCCGTGCTTGAGGGAAGAGGCCTCGCTCTAGTCGCACTTCTGACGCTACTAAGGATGCATGAGCAAAGGGTCCATGAGGGTAATGTTGGAGCCTCGAGTTCTATGCCCACCACTGAGGCGGTAGCTCCTATGAGAGATGATGTGAGCACTACTGATGGTGCTGAGATGATAAATGGGAGTGCCACTGATGGTGTTCCCCGTGATATTCCAGTAGGCGCCGACAAACCAGACCCACTCATTTGTTGATAGGTCTTCGGTTCTATGCGCCACATGTTTGCTTTACCCAATCCTTTACTCTTTAGTATTTGTGCAGTAGGGACAATTGCACTCTATTTCGTTGGGGGTAGGGTAAATGGATTGTGAGTGATATGGTGAAGTCTTAGTAACCCAACTCATAATCCTCTGCTGGGGGTTTATTGCCTGTGTTCTTTTCCCCCAAGAGACTATTTTAATTTCTGTTGAACCGGCATCTGTTAGGATTGTATGTGTAGAAGCATGTGGATGAATGAAACATGATGGCATAATCAAGAAAGAAAAATGAAACCCATCAAAATATTTGATATGTGCTAAAATCTGTAGGCTAGAATGAGTTGAATGTATTGGCTCTGAATGTGACATGATAAGAACTGATTTGACATCATGACTTAAGCTAAACTTGAATTGGGTAACTGATAATTTGATAATGTAATAATGTGCCAAGAGTTAGTTAGCTGAGTTGAATTGTTCAGACAAGTTTGTGCCAATCTAGAACTTGCCCGGTTAGTCCTGCTAAGATAATCTACACTAGAGGCTAGGAAATGATCATAGACCCTTGTTCTAATCAGTCCACTAATTGCCTAAAAGAATCCAACCAAATGAAATAAATGTTCCTGTTGATCAAAATGCTTTGAGCCTAAAATAGACCATTTCTTTCTAAACCCTTAACTCAACTTCCCTTAATCTATTTTTTGGCCCCGGTCCCTCCTTGGACATGTACACCTTGACTTAGGCCAAAAGCCTAAGTTGAGGGTGGCTAATGCGAAAGTTAACTCAATCTTCGCCCTAGTTCGACATCAGATATTGTGCACCTCATCTAAGGGAATCCTTGACTAAGTGTGGAACCACGGTTACAGATAGCGAACCGTAGGTCGACCTACGTGCCGTCCTGTAGCTTCGTCAAATAATTCAAAGAAAGAGGTTCTAGTACCTGATTTCAAAAGTTAATGTATGGAACTATAGTGGAGGATCTACTGACCGTGGATCGAACCACGGTCCGTCCTGGTGATCCATCGATTGCTACTGAGAGTTGGAGATTTTGAGTTTTGGAAAATTGCCCAAGTCCTAAACCATGGAAGGGATCTACGGACCGTTGTTCAGTCCACAATCCGTAGGTCAGTGTAGTTGATCGAAACCGCGTCCAAAAACTTTATTTCCTTATTTCGGACATGTTTTTCTATATATAGAGCCTTTCAACCTCATTTTTGGGGATTAGACATTATTATTTTAGTTATAGTTTTTGTCTTTGGATATTAACTTGCAATTCTAGCAATTCTTGATTTCCTAAGTTCGTTTTGAAGATTTTAACTTTGAAATTCAAGTTAGGTTTTTGGATTTGTTCTTCTCATTACGTAAGTTCATGATTTCTTCATCTAAAAATATGAATTGTGTTCTTGCTAAATGGGTAACTAAATCCACAACTAGGGTTGTGGGAACCATGATCCATTAACAAAGTATGAATAGTAACTAACTAATTCTTGAATAGTATTATTGCATGCATTGATAATTCTTTCGTTTAGAAATCTTTTTAATGATTGCAAACGTTACAACTCACAATGTTGCTACTTTCTCGACCAAGGAGGTAGTTAATAAGAAAAGAATTATCAACATAGATTTAGTCTGATACTATCTAATATATGTCAATTGGTGCGAGGGTGAAAAACAAGCCATACATTGATGTGATGTCTAATATGAGGTAAATGTAAGGGTTAGTAAATTATATACAAGTAGCTGGACCAAGGTGCGTGGTGAGATTCTCTCTTTGCCGGATCAAGGAATGAGAGATACATGACTTACAACTTTTCATGTCATACAGTAGGAAGGGATTACTATTACAAGGATTACCGCGTTATGAGCTTATGGGGAATACATATACCCTAGTTTCTTTCTCTCAATGATAACAACATAGTTTGAATCCTGCTTACTTGTTACTTAACAACAATCAATTATTTGTTTCACAAAACATATAATTGGAAGTTAAGTTTAAGTCTAAAAAATATTACTCGTGGGATCAACCCCAACCTACTAGTTGGGTTCTTTGTTTGACAACGATCGCTTATACTTCTTTAGGGAGGTGTAATTTGAGCGTGTCAACTACCACCGAAGATATACCCAAAGATGAGGTACTATAAAAACACCCAATCTAAGAATACATCATATGAGAGAAATACTTCATGATTCACCTAAAGGCAAGCTTGTGCCATGCATGAAAAAGATCCCTTATTCGTACCCATTCTAAGCTAGACATATTAGACTCTTCATTCATATGTATCATCTCCTAGTCTCATATTAATCTCATCACAAGGAACAAGGGGAATCACCTCAATTCATACATATTTACCTCATCATAATGGACAAGGGTAATCACCTAAGTCATGCATGTATTGGATGGGCCTATCAAGCTACAATCCAAACTAGTCATGCTCATGTTCATAAATGCAAGTAAAGGCATACATATCCTGGAATCATAAAGACAAAGGGGATCTTGACAAGTCATTACAGGATTTAGGAGCAAGAGTGGTTTTGATAAGCCTATAATACACTCGGTAAATAATAGCTATTTCATGAGTATTGATTTTACTGTTTAGGTTTTTGGTTTTGACGTTAAGAGTCAAAGAATCCATGACATTAGTGTCATTAATATCAAGAGAAAAGTTAGGATAACAATTAAAGTAAACTGGCCCATCAGCTAGGTTACTCTACAAAACTCCTAACAACGAATCATCAAAATTCAAAAGTTTGCCATCTCTAAGGATGACACAAACAGGAATATCAAGTCCTTTTCTACATAAAGGCTTAACAACTACTTGCACCAAACCAAAATGCAAATAATTAAAATTAGTTTTATAATGATTAATATCATTTTATTTAAGCAAACGAATAACTTCTAAAGAGTTATTAATAGCAATAGTGGATTCACAAGTTTTAATATTATGACGAGTAATCCAACTAAAATTACCTAATTGGTAAATCTTTTTAAAAGATTCCTCTGGTATACTCCAGTTTTGTAATTCATTTTCTAATTTGATACCATAAAAAGGTTCTTAAGTAATGCAAAATTATAAAGAAGGAAAACTTACAAGAAACAGACGTTTATTGCATAACTTCAAACATGGGAAATAGATTACAAGAGAGAGAGGTTTTCAGAATAATGTTGGAATTTTTTTGATGCCTTTAAGAGTAAATGAGAGTCTCCTTATATAGGAGTGGAAGGGGTTGCCTTTAAATCTTAGGCGTACAATTGTAAGGCTAAGATGTTGCCGACAAAAAGGAGGGGTCTACTTCTTTTGCTAAAGTAGGGATAGTGGAGAATGATTTTTTCAGAGTGGAAAACATTAGGGTCTACTTCTGTTTCAAAAGTGACTAAGTGGGAATCTCCTTTTTTTACTAAGGAGGTATAATGGAACATCTTTTTCTGAAAGTGTTTTGTGTTGTAGCTTCTCATTGGATGCTAATTAAGAATAGTGAAATGCCACTAAATGGAAAAATAATTCTGGCTTTGCCTCTATTTTTCCATTAAGGGTCCTTTTCCTATTCATAATCAGGTTCCATATAAGCCAAGGCTAAACCTTTGGGATCACACATATCACTATTATCTTCACTGCTGCTTTCTGTGGAAGCGGCGTCTTCAATCATTTTCATGATTTGATGTTCTTCATATTTCTCGAAGTTAGCCAATGCTTCTTTCAATTTTTGTTTGAGAGCTGCTTTGGATGAACTCTTTGCAGAAGATTTTGCCTTCTCTTGGACCTTAGCATTTGGTTGTTTGGGAATCCAACCTTTGACTTGAATTTATTTACCCAAATAATGGATTCGTTCAAAATCATTCTTGACGAAATTCTAAGAAATAATATAGGATATCATTTTCTGAATATAATATTTGCATAATTTAATATGCGCTGGTAGACTAGTAATCCCTTCTTTGGTTGGGAAATCTTCAAACCTATTGAGAAATTATTGGGGTAAAGTTTTCTCAATTCCTCCGAATAAGTTCCACCATTCGTAGAACCATCTGGGGATGGGGGCTTTGATAATGCCTGGACTATACTTTACGAACCAAGTATGCCTTGGTCTCAAATAAAGGAAATTCATCCATGTTGCTTTATAATCGTACCAGTTATAGGTCTGTGGTTACTGAGATAGCTAACCTTCACAAAAGATTTGAAAAAGAAATATGTTCTGATTTTCCAAATGCATTTTGGGAATGCAAAAAAACATATTGTTGATTTACCATACATTGAAGGATTCAATGAACAGGCAATTACCACTAAAGTAAGGCCCATTCAGATGAATCGCAAAATGATGGAATTTTGTAAAAAAGAGATTGACACTCTTTTAAAGAATAAGATTATCAGGGTTTCTAAATCACCTTGGAGTTGTTCCGCTTTTTACGTTAACAAAAATGCGGAGAAAGAAAGAGGAGCACCAAGACTAGTAATTAATTATAAACCTTTAAACTCTATTTTAAAATGGATCAGGTATCCCATACCTAACAAACGAGACCTTTTGAAAAGGACATTCAAAGCTAATGTTTATAGCAAGTTTGATATGAAATCAGGTTTCTGGCAAATCTAGGTTTCAGAAAAAGATATCTACAAAACTGCTTTCAACGTCCCGTTTGGACATTATGAATGGAATGTATTGCCTTTTGGTCTCAAGAAAGCCCCGTCTGAATTTCAAAATATCATGAATTCCTTATTCAATGATTATTCTTATATGTCAATTGTTTACATTGATGATGTGCTGATCTTTTCAGAGAACATTGATTCTCATTTTAAACATCTCAACACTTTCCTCAAAATTGTTAAAAATAATGGGTTGGTTGTCAGTGCCAAGAAAACGGTACTCTTTCAAACTGCCATCTGGTTTTTAGGTCATGATCTTTATCAAGGTACTTATAAACCTATTTTTAGAGCCATTGAGTTCTCTTCCAAATTTCCAAACGAAATTCCTAATAAAACCCAACTTCAGAGATATTTAGGAAGTCTTAATTATGTTGTTGATTTTATCGCGAAAGTCAGACACATTTGTGAACCCTTATATAGAAGGCTTAGGAAAAACCCTGTCCCTTGGAGTTCTGAACAAACCCACGCAGTCATTTGTGTCAAAGCTTTGGTCCAAAGTATTCCATGTTTAGGAATCCCTAACCCCAATGCTTTTATGCTTGTTGAAACTGATGCAGGTTATGTAGGCATTTTGAAACAAAAGGTAGATCTGAAATCTACAAAACAACTTGTTCGTTTTACATCCGAAATCTGGAATTTCGCTCAAAAAAATTATTCGACTGTTAAAAAAGAAGTTTTGTCTATAGTGCTATGTATCATTAAGTTCCAAGATGATCTTATCAATAAAGAATTTTTATTACGAGTAGATTGTAAATCTGTTAAATAAATTTTGCAAAAAGATGTTAAAAACATTGTTTCAAAACAAATATTTGCTAGATGGCAAGCTCTACTATCTAGCTTTGATTTAAAAATTGATTTTATCAAAGGAGAAAATAATTCTCTGCCCGATTATCTAACTCGTGAATTCTTGCAGGGAAAAGATGAGGCCATTAAGACCGATCACTCCTTCCAAAGGAGACAATCTTCCTAAAGAAAAAATGGCTAGACCATTTATCCATCCCCCTTTAACCCCAGCAAAAGCTGAAGCTCCTCAGAGGCCTCAAATAACCTTTCAAAATAAGTTCACCGCACTAGCAGATTATCCACGGCTACCTTTTCCTTCACAACCACAGCCTCCAAAGCTGATTTGTCCACCTTAGCCAAAACTGATCAATCTAAAACCAATGAAACCCTTTGAACAAGGAGAATCTTCCAGCCCCGTTCAAACAAAAGAAAGTTACACAATGAAAGCACATGAGTCTTTCGCTCAAGCTATTAACCCTGAGTTAACCAAAAACCATCCCTTCTTAATAAATCCCAAAAGAAGAATCTTTTAATTTTATTGTTTCACAAGTATTGCCTATAATGGCTCTCAACAAAGAATATGGAAATGTAGATACAGGTGTCCTGATCAGACCATGTTACACAGATTCCAATTACGTGGATACAGATAATCCATTGAAAACCAGAAGATTCTATGAAGCCATTCTTACTGATACGGATTTAATAGAAACTGAGCATTCTAGAGATGCAAACAATCATATTAATTATTCAAGGCTTACTATCAAGAAAATCTTGGATCCATTTGAATGGTTTGCAGACCATCTACATACTCCCATTGATTTGACGATGTCTCACAAACCACAAACCTATAACTGGTACGATTATAAAGCAGCATGGATGAATTTCCTTTATTTGAGACCAAGGCATACTTGGTTCGTAAAGTATAGTCCAAGCATTATCAAAGCCCCCATCCCTAGATGGTTCTACGAATGGTGGAACTTATTTGGAATAATATAGAAAACTCTCCCCCAATAATTTCTCAACAGGTTTGAAGATTTCCCAACCAAAGAAGAGATTACTACTCTATCAGCGCATATTAAATTATGCAAATATTATATTCAGAAAAGGATATCCTATATTATTTCTTGGAATTTCTCCAAGAATGATTTTAAACGAATCCATTATTTGTGTAAACAAATTCAAGTCAAAGGTTGGATTCCCAAACAACCAAATGCTAAGATCCAAGAGAAGGAAAAATCTTTTGCAAATAGTTCATTTAAAGCAGCTCTCAAACAAAAATTAAAAGAAGCATTGGATAACTTAGATAACTATTAAGAACATCAAATCATGAAAATGATTGAAGACGCTGCTTCCACAGAAAGCAGCAGTGAAGATAATGGTGATCTGTGTGATCCCAAAGGTTTAGCCTTGGCTTACATGGAACATGATTATGAATAGGAAAAGGACCCTTAAGGGAAAAATAGAGGCAAAGCCGAAATTATTTTTCCATTTAGTGACATTATTTTTCTAATAACCTTATATGTTCATCTTGTGTTTTAGAATATAATAATATATCATCAATGTATACTACACAATTTTCTAGTTGTTTAAAGTAGTTATCCATAAAGTGTTGATATCTACCTGGTGCATTTTTATATCCAAATGGTAATACATTACATTCATAAAATCCTTGTGGTACTGTAAATGTTGTAAGTTTTTTAGATTCTTCTTCTAACTTTAAGTGGTAAAATCCTGATTTGCAGTCAAATTTACTAAAGTAATTGCATCCTTGTATTTGTCTTATTTTTAATATTTTATTTGGTATTGGGTAATTATATGTTTTAGTTTTTGCATTTAAATTTCTATAATCAATAACCATTCTACTTTTTCCTCTTTTTTGTTCACTATGTTTATTTACTATAAATGTTGGGCTTGTATGCTT